>JNEU01000590.1:0-73631 GCA_000697475.1 Lichtheimia corymbifera B2541
CCTCGGGATCATTGGACAAAAGAGGATGGATCCATCGCAGTTGTAAGGCATTGAGATGGTGCATAGGGTGTAATACACCAAGCCCTCCTTCCTTCTTTGGTCGGCAACATGTCATAAAACTGACCTTGGGCAACGTCCCACCTTGAAGATATTGAATAATAGCGGATTGAATGCTATTGATGAATTGCTGTGACAGAGGGAGGATACGTAAACAATACCACATGCGACTAAGAATCAGCGAATTGGCCACTAGTGCTTTACCCCGTATGGACAAAGAGCGAGATTGGAGTGTTTTGATGTCGGCTTTCATCTTTGCTAGGCGTGATTGAAGAAAACTTGTCAATTGTGCTTGGGTGCTGTTGAGAGGAAAACCTAAATAGGTGGCAGCCTCAGTACTAGTGCGATCATGCCAAAGTCGTAAGTCGTGTGAGTCAAAAACATGTCTCCAGTCATCTGGTACATCTCCCGTAAGTGAAACAACCAAAGTTTTCTGGCAGTTGAGTTTGGCGTTTGATGCACGGCAATAGAGGTTGATGATGGTCATGATGGCATGTATCTCTTCTTTGTCAGTAACAAAGATCAAAACGTCGTCAGCATATGCAAGCGCTTTGAGCGGAGCTGGCCTGGGCGCAAAAGGTGTATTGACCAAAGGAGAGTTGGGGATATCAAAAGAAAAACCACGTATTGATGTTGCGGATAAAATTGACCGGAGAAGAGGTTCAAGCATGAGATTGAAAAGGAGTGGAGACAATGGATCGCCTTGTCGCAATCCCCGTTGTTGAGCACAAGGTGTTGAAATAAAGCCGTTGATGTTGATGGATAGCTGGGTATCGAAAAACAGGTGCATGATGCTGTTGATCAACGAAGCTGGGAATCGAAACCGTTGTAAGACGGCCTTTAAGTAGTCAGGGTGGACTCGGTCATATGCTTTCTCTTGATCTAAAAGAAGGGCAGCACCTGTGATATCATACTTTTGAGCCACGGACATTACCAAACGTGCGAGTAAACCATTGTCAGCGATAAAACGATCATGCAAGAAACCAGTTTGATACGGAGTGATCAGCTTGCTCATCAGAGGTGAGATCCTGGTGGAAAGCATCCGTGTGAAAACCTTGGCATCGGTACATATCAAAGAGATGGGCCGCCAGTTCCGCAGAGATGTCCGATCACCTTGCTTGGGAAGAAGAGTAACCACTGATTTGCGCCATGATGCCGGTGTTTTATGATAAATAAGTGCCTCATTGAAAACCTGAGTTAACAGGCTTTTAACACGGGGATGATGATAAATAAACTTGAGAAGTTCGTAAGGGAAACCATCCATGCCAGGACTGCTTTGATGCGGGCTCCTTGATAAACCATGCGAAATTTCATCATCTGTCCAGGGTTCAAGCAGTAGTTGGCCATCATCATCATCCAAGCCAACATCATGTGGGATGGCATCCAGTAGATCTTGCAAAGCTGACCGATCGATGGTTTCCGCCCGGTATAAATTGCTGTAAAAGGCTTGAGCGCATTGAGCCATATCATTCTGGTCAGTGACGAGTGAGCCATCATCAGCTTTCAAAGCATGGATGTATTGCTTCACTTGTCGTTCCTTGAGGCACTTGTAAAAGTATGAGTTAGATCTTTCTCCTTTTTCTCTCCACCGAATACCAGCTCGAAGCATTTGGGTGTCGGCTTCTTCATTTTGAATCCGTGCCATGTCTCGTTGTATATGTGAGAGCTGAGAGCGTAAAGCAGTGTAACCCATATGCCGTGCCTCCTTAAGCAGTCTTCGATATTCCTTTTGCAAATACTGTAATTGTCGCTGCCGATAACTTGCCGCTTTGCATGACAGTGTTTGGCAAAAGGCTTTTAGATGTAGCTTTAGCCAGTCCCATTGTTCTTGTATGGTGGTGGGTGGGAGATATCCACAGGCAGTGTCCAGCCAAAGGTTGATCTCGTTCCGAATATACTCGCTTTTCATAAGAGCTGGATTAAATCGCCAAAGGCCAGGGCCTAGTTTTGGTATTCCTGTTGTGAGCTTGATCGACACGGCGTGGTGATCAGTGTGATCGACATATGTGATTTGTGGATGGTGCATATGATGTTGAAGGTCTGGTGAGCATAAAAGGAAATCGATAGTGCTGCCCGCTGGGCGAAACGTTGCCATGTTGCACGTAGAGGGATCGTCATGAATAGGGTCATGCCAAGATGAGAGCAACCAGTTATTCCATTCCTCTGGAAAATTTTGAACAACCTGACGATGGATGTTGTAATTGAAGTCCCCGAGCAATATGCTGCGATGTACTGGCTGATCTTGCATAAAATTGTGTAATTGTCGATAGAAAGGCTGTCGTGCGATATGTGTAGCTGGTGCGTAAACGATGTACAAGGTAATGTCATCGCAAAGTTGTTGACTATGTGTGAGTTTAACAATCAGCAAACGACCATTAAACAAGGATTGTGTATGTTGAATAGAGAATTGACGATTAAAACAAACCACCCCACAATGGGAAGTCCATGCTGTTGAATGAGCTCGAAGTATGCGTTGTAACGGATCTTTCATTGCAGGTGTGTCGACATGTGTTTCTTGTAGGCATAGGATATCATATTGAAGGCTTCTTATAATACGTGCATAGTGCTTCCCATCTGTCGTAGAAAGCATTTTCTTGAGACCGCGACAATTCAAGGTTGCCACGGTAATCTCATCGGCAACCGGTGTTATAATCGATTGGGAGGGGTGGAAGATGAACTTCCACCACCATCCGTATGATCTTGATCAGATCTAGAATGAAATGCCTCCGGTTGATCAGCCAAATCCATTGACGCATCCTTATCCAACTCGTCATCATCATCTTGATCCACATCCAATTCAGCGTAATTGACATCATCACGAGGTCTAAAGCCGTACGGGTGCTGGGATGAGCTTGAAGTTGAGGTTGTGGCAGGTGTATCTTCCATTTGAACGTCTGTTGCAGGTGTAGATGTCTGTGTCGAAACAGATTCTTCAGCAGGAACAGTGCGTGGATCAACAAGACTTTCTTCGGTGCGTGCACGTTTTTCTCCAGCCCGTGGTTGCTGACTGCGAGGGCAATTGGCTTTCAGGTGTTCAGGTGATTGACAAATATAGCAAAGCTTACGCTGTTGCTGACGTTCCTTACGAGCAGCCAATTTGGCGCAATCGGCAATTTTGTGCCCCTCCTTTTTGCAATAATTGCAATGTATCGCCATACCTCGCCATCTCGCGAGCACAATACGCTTATGACCATTGGTTTCCATATGGACCTCGTGTTCTAAATCCATAACATGGGCAGTACGCTCCTTAGGAGAGATATCCAACAAAACTGAGCCCTTGCCAGTCAACAAATTGAACTCGTCAGTGCACACTTTGACATCAAGGACTTGACCATAGCGAGACATGTTTTCGCGAATGGCAGTAGCGAGATCCTCACGCTTCATCAAAGGTAAACCTTGAAGGTTCACAAGGTAAATGGAACTTTCCATATGGAGCGTGGGAGTGCCAATAATGGTGTTACCCCCTACTGTCACACCAGCACATGCTGCATCTCGAGCAGCTGCATCCTCAAAGGACACAATAACGCACGAAGGAGAAAGTTTACTGGGCACCCACCCAAGAGCCTTCGGATGTTGCTGAACGAGTGATCCAAAGAAATCAGCAGTGGTATGGCCATGCGTGGATATATCAAACACGGCACTATCCGATTCGATTGAGCGAATAAAAATACGTTCCTGACGTTGGCGCTTGGCAGCGTCTTTAGCCACCTTGTCTTCATAAATGACCTCTTTACGTAGACGAATATTGCGAGCATGACGAGAAAAATCTTGCCAAAAAGCAATAGATTCCTGTTGAGTCGAGGACGGATTGGTGTTGTTGTTGCTGCTGTTAGGCGTTGGTTGCGAGGTATCGCTTGTAGGCGTGGTCCCAGAATGCGTGGTGTTGTGTAGCATAGCGGAGAAAGCCCGTCGACCGTCGACCTCAGATCCACTTTGGCTGGTGGTGACATTGCGAAATCTGGGATCGGCGAGCCTGATCGTGAAACTTGGGCAGCATACGCTTTCGACCACGACGAGCACTTTTGTTCTATGAAAGAGCCCACGTTTCATTGTAAAGTTTAGAGATACAGGCATATTTATGTTTTTACTATGCTGCATGCGTGATGCTATATGAAAGGTAGTATTTGTTCATAGTCAATCGCCTCTCTTACATTAGAGCCAAAGATGCAGAAGGACTTGAATGGTGTCACAAGCCCAGGGGCAGGAGTTGAAGGGTCGATCCTATTGGTGGAGGGTGCATGATCGATATTTACCCCTATGTGTTTATAGTAATGTCCGCCTATTGATAGCCCATATGACACTTTTTTTCAAGTTGACCATGATATGGTCAATAAGCGAAAAATGATCACTGCATCCGAAAGTATCTTGTTTGAAAGTGGGTGAAGCGTGAGGTGTATTCATGTCTCGCAAGAAGGTCGCCCCAGGATGATTTTATTCTAGCTGACAGCAGCAGACAACGACCATTGACGCCAATTATGAAAGGCTTTTAGCATTACAAGATGCTTTTCGATGCGCTGACCGTTTCTGAAATATTAACCATACCATGTTTGATTGTACAATCTTTAAGTATTAGTACGAGTAATCTCCTTATTGATGGGAGCGTGATTGGTAGCTCATGTATGCAAAGTGAAGGACTTTCTTTTTTATTAAGGAAAACATCGAGGATGCTAGGAAAAAGAATGCTTCGGCTGTTGTTGGATCATCATTATCATGGTAAAGTGTAAAATGAACACACACCCTTTTGCGATACGTGAGGATCATTCATTTTATTTACGTGTATCTATTATTGCCTATCATGAGGATGAGGATGAGGATGGTTGGTATTTCAGTGAATGGTGTGTGTGGGGAGTAACTGAGTGGCCTCAGTGTAATAGCAGGGGGACGGCAGCTCCACGACTTGAGACAACGCTTCTTTTCCTTTTTATCCCTCCTCTGCTTTTATCCCCAATTCACGACATCCCGATCGAGGTAATGTATTATAAAAGAGTGCTGTTGTTGGTTGTGAGGTACTAATGTAGTTCTGAACAGGCATTGTCAAGCGTGTCCAAATGCTGAGAAATGAGCGTGGTTGTCATGGGGATATCGTTGCTGCCTCTTGTTCATTGCTACTCCCGCTCTACGCTTGGTGTCAACAGGTACATTCAAAGCCCAATGTTGCAGCCGAGTTGGTTCCATTGACGTGTTTGCTTGTATAGAGGGCAACTTTGGTTTCAAGACATTGGCTCATTTGGCGTTTTGTTACGGCTCACCAACACCACACCACGGTTTTCTGGTTTCCAGTAACCAACAACAAAGGGTCTTTGTGTATATGGAAAAGGCAAGTGCAATGGGACAAACAATGAAAAAGGCGTTTATTGTATATGTGTGCTAACAATGAATTGTATAGGCTTCTTTTTTGGTCAGGCTGTGCAACTGGTGCATCATCTATCTCTTTGGGTTCGACTCCCAGCCTGTATCAAGTGGCCGCTGCGTCGCTCTGCACTAGCCAGTTGCTGGAAAAGCTTCTTGGAACGCGGCCAGGGCTCTAGAGGCCTGCGTTGAGTTGATGGGTCGATGACGATGGGTTGTGGGAGGAGCATGGCCACCCGTGTTGAGGGTAAAAGGGGATTTGCAACAGCTTGTAGTCGCCCCGGTCGTGGATGTGTTGACATCAGTGCAAACCAACACGCTCTTCTCGTGATAGGCTCGTTCTTTTCCCTTGAGGATTTCTTTCATGAGGCGGAAGGATTGGGTATCATTCTTTCTTTGGAGAGGATGAAATGAGAACAACTATGAGCCTGGACTCTACGTAAGTGAGTCCTTCCTTGCCATGGATCGAACTGGCCTTGCGTGATTCGTGCAGAGCTTTCTCAAAGACAAGGGATCGCCCGACGTTGCTCGTATGGTGGTGATTTGGTTTGTAAATCCTTCTGATTTGCTTTCTTCCTTTGAGAGGATCGCCTAACGGTATACCAAATCGTCATCATTCCCGGAATCAGATTGTCTAATTTGGCTCTTTTTTTATTTATAGAGACGACGATTACGATGACCACGAGATCCACAACAATGACGATAACGATCCTATTCTTTTCTACTGGTGTGCCTTGGCAAGACATTGGCTGTCGACGAGGAGGGACTAGATTGGACGACTGGTTGACGAGTATGAGTACGATTACGAGGATGAATGATGACGGATTCCCAAGATGACGATGGTGGCAAGGCAGCAACAAGATAGCAAGATAGCAAGATAGCTGGATGAAATGAAGCATTGCTTATTTTTTATTACATACGCACTTGTTGGACTTTGCTAGTAGCTTGTGGATGTACGTAATAATATAGCTTCGAATATGGAATAATAATAATAAAGGTGGTTCGGTTATTGGTCATGAAAAAAGGATATGGGCTTTGTGAATTGTGTTACAATAAGGAGGAGTAGGATGGCCTTGAGAGAGTGATCGCTTCCATTGAATCGATTACTGGCTGGCTGGTTTACATATACAAGTTGGTTTATTATGCAGCCCGCCCTTCTCCTACATGCAAATGTGATATGGAACCACTATTTCCATACATGTACCTTGACACACCTTCATATTGGATGTGGTTTACTTATGTACCTTTCTAAAGGCAATCATCAACATGATCCATTTGTGCAGCAACCTGTCAAGGATGTGTTTTGTGTAACCACCACGTGCCATTTCACTCAGGTCTCCATCTTTCCGTTAATGCAGCCGACACCATCCACTAGGAAAAAGCAACTCCATCACGTTGACAGCATATGTAAAACATAAAGGTGCCTGTATCTCTAAACTTTACAATGAAACGTGGGGTCTTTAATCGAGCAAAGTTGCTCGTCAGGGCCAAAAGTATCTTGTGTAGAAGTTTCACGATCGAGGTGGGCGATCCCAGATTACGCAATGTCACCACCAGCCAAAGTCGATCGGGTGGACCTCTTGAATTTTTTTTTCGACTTTGGCTGGTGGTGGCATTGGGTGAATGTGAGATTGGCCACGACGATCGTGAAACTTCTACACAAGATACTTTCGGCCCCGACGAGCAACTTTGTTCGATTGAAGAGCCCATGTTTCATTGTAAAGTTTAGAGATACAGGCACCTTTATGTTTTTACTATGATATAAGCATGATGGCATATGTAAAGTGGTCTTTGTTCATTGTCGATCGACTAGACCGTGATAGAGCGAAAGATGCGCAGGGACGTGTTTGTGTAACACAGTTCATTTGCATGATACTTCACAATGAACGTACACCACTCTCCATATCGCATCGCGCTTACAGCATATGTAAAAACATAAAGGTGCCTGCTTCTCTAAATCTCCATAATGATGTGTAGAGGCTTTATGAGAACGATGTTGATCAGCATGACCGAGAGCACCTCCTAACCAAGTTGCGACGTCGCCATGGGCAATATCGGCGCGCGCGGCCGTCCACCTTATTTATGTTTCCATCCATTTGTCGTCTCTCCTACATTCAAGGTTTTCATAATAAACTCTGCGATCTTTATGGGAACGAAATTGCTCGGCGTGGTCGAAAGGATGTTGTGTGAAAGTTCCAGGTTCGAGGTGGGCAATCTCGGGGAACAGGAGCGTCTATCCTACTTTCTCCTACATTTGGGCTGGCCGGCATTCAAAATGTTCATAATGAACCGTGCGGTTTTTAAATGAATGGAGTTGATCAGCATGTGCGAGAGTACCTTCTGACCAAGTTTCAAGTGCGAAATGAGGAATCCCAAGAAACTACATACTAATTGACTTTTTCATAAATCCGGCGCTTTCCCAATTTCCGCCCATCATAGTAAATCCCACATTATGCTCTCCCTTTCGAAATTTTCAAATGAAGTGTGGGTTTGTTATTAAGACAAAGTTGATCAGCATGACCTAGAGCATATTGTGTGCAAATTGAAGTTCGAGACAGGCAATCCCAATATGTATCATGCATTGATATCGGTGTATATGGATAAGTCTGACTGCCTGACAGATTTAATTTCCACCTCTTCCACTCACACTTTATTTCCCTCTTCTTCCCATTCTCAACTGTTGCCCCATTCAACTACAACTAACCTGCGAACGATTGTCCTGCTTCATCCCACCATGTCGATTCTACGACTGGCTTGATCTGATTGCCTTTGACTGAATGGCAAGTTCCATGGCGTATGGACCCCCCACTACAGCAACACCCGCATTCCTTGACACTGCACGTTCTCTTGTACACTATTCTACTACAACCAATCGTAACAGCATTCATTCCAGCAGCTGCTACTAGCAAGATCTGTACTCCATTGTGTCAAACAGCATTCACAACCTTGTCATTCTACTACAACACACGCTCTTGCACACTCCTCTGCCACCACCAAACGTAACAGCAACGACCTTTACTCCTTTGTCTCAGTTACTTGCAGCAACATGCCTTGCAGCCTTTTTTCACTTGAACAGCACATAGCCATTGTATAGAACCATCTTCATTTACGTGCAGCAGCTTGCTTTGATACATACGGATACCAATGGATGATGCCATATCAGCTATCAGATACGCCGCAATAACAGCCGCCATCATTTGGTTGAGCAACGATGGAAACTGACCAAGAAAGAGAACGACCAACATCAGATGGAAAAGGAAGCCTATCAGCAGCAATATCGGGCTTGCAATGGATATGACGGATGCAATCAAGAACAGTGATGAGGGATCCTGGAATGTTGCTTTGGTTATTTGGCTCATTGTCGGCAGGAACGATCACGTGGATACGGCTGAGGATGATGATGGATTGGATGGAATTGACGAAGGATGCTCTACAACCATGGATGATATTGGAGTACTCGATACAATGCAAGCAGCTGCTATTTTGCAATTATGGATAAGGGACGATTATGGCGGCAGCAACCAAGAATGCAATGACACAACTGTCCCTGTTGCCTCTATGTAGTTCACCCGTACCTTATCCAATTTTCCACCCTGTTCCTTTATTATATTTACTTGATAGACATCCTCACTACCATACACTATTCGACTTTTTCATTGAATGAAAACTGGGTTCGATGCAGCATTTTGGGTATCATACCATCAGCTGATATGTGGAATATGTGGATCACTTGGTTGGTTTCTGGATTGGAAGTAGGGGAAATAAATTGAAGATCGGGAAGCGAGGTTGGATAGCTACACGTTACAGTAACAACATGGCTCCAAATACGAATTTGGTCTGAGGATAGGCGACCCTTAATCTCCTTGGACAATACGTATGGTGTACGAAAAAAATATAAGGTGGTACCAAAAGGTTGATGCTCTTGAACTTGCCTTCTTTGTTGGTCGGGCTTCGCTGTCTGGATCCAGCTGCGTTTCACGCACAGCTTTCCTCTTCGAGCCGCGTTTTCTGTGTACTGGGTGTTTAAAAAACACTGGCTCCATTTTGTGTGTATGTATTTGCTATCTTGACCGTTACTCATGCTTAATGTGTTAATGATGAACGAAGAATATGTTACTGACAAGGTATGGGATATATACATGTACATATGGCTTGAAGTTCTTAGTTTTCTTGATCTTTTCCATCCTGGGCTGTTGGAAAGGACTACGGATCCATTCTACTCCCTCCTCTACTGGTGCAACATCCTGACAACGAGACTTTCGCTTTTTGGTAAACGCTGATATGTTGGCAACGGTACGATCAATGGTCTTGCCGTGTCCATGAATAACCACTTGTACCCATCACCCAGAGACAGCTCGTGTATGGCTATATCCTTGGTTACTATCCAGACTTAGTTTATTCGTTCTTCTTCAGAATAAGCATAATACCTACCTCGAGTATCAGTTACTCATACCACATCTCCTCTACAACAATCCATACACGACACGTCAGGCCTCCTTGACCTTGAACAACTTCTGTAGAATGGTCCTCATTCTAGATAGATCATCCACTGATCGAACCAGATCAAAAGGATCCATCTCAATGAGCCGATACAAGCCATCTGCTAGCAGATCCATGCTCGAGATTTGTACTAAGAGCAGGAAGAACACGAGAATTCCCAGTTGCAGCGGCGTGAGATGCGGATGATTCACTAACAGCCGCAATTGAAGGAGCTGTTTCGGCTACCATAGAGTGAGATGATCCAATGATGGCAGGAATAGGGAGAGAGGATGTGGCAATAGCAGGACGTGCTTGAGCTGATCCAGCAAATGAAATACCAGGTTGAGTGAGCATAGGTCGTGAAGATATAGCAGGCATCTCGCCAGTAGACCTTTTTCCCCTGGTACTGTAGTCATAGAATGGATGGTGGAAATATCTCAATTGGTCGAAGGGAATCTAGAGAAATAAAGTGAGTATCTCCAAACCCCAGAATAAGGGAAAGACTATAAACACCTACACGTGCAAGTGGCTCTTGGGTCATTAAGCCCATCACGTCTTCATCTTTGGATGAAAGGCCAAACATCGCTCCAAAAGCCGCAAACGCAGCTGCTATTGCCTTTTCACGAGCACGTTTACATGCCTGGAATAACACAACGTTGTAAGCTAAGCATTGTTATGCGAATGCATACATGTATTCACTCACCTTATTGGCTGCATTGGCATAGGCTCGTTGCAACATAGAACCCGTCCTCCTTTAAAAGGTAGGAAAGTAAGTAAATAAATGCATTTTTATGAGATTTGATCTTCTTACAGAGTGGGAGTTGCTGACCGCCGTAACAGTGCATTTAAATACACAGCTGGGCTGGGTACTGTCAGGGCCACCAATTTGTTCAGCAGCTTGATGAAATCATACTCAGCGAGTGCTGATTACGGTGGTTTGATTTCAACCGCGAACATGTCATACCGATGAGCAAGGAGCGTTGTATGTAAATTGAAATCAAGCACCGGTAACATGGTTGCGGCCGGCCTGATTTTGGGTAGCCTTGATGCATGTGCTTATGCCACCAACAAAGCCCCAAATTCCCCATCAGACTGGAGTTGCCTTTTACCTACAAATGTGCAAGACACCCTTTTCATAACATATATCGATATACAAACGAATATGATGGTCATACTTACCACAAAGAAGTATTCATCAAGGAGCAAAGCCAAATCAGCAATGAGCACACCAAGTGATAAAGCAATGAAGTGAGCTACATAAAAGATGAATGCATGAGTACCCTCATTTTGGGATCACATAAAAACTACCCTTGAGACTTACCCAAAGCCATTGATGATTGATGATATGCATGCAAGCAGTAGAAAGAAAAGCTGTCTGATGGTGTTGGTGACAACAGCCCTGTATTTATATGTGAGTGGGCGTGGGAGTTGTTGTTATGATGGATCAAACTGATAAAGTGGTCAAGCATTTTGGAGTACTTGCGTCGAAATGATGGAAAACCAGCAGCTGATAAATCCAGCTGCGGCTTGAAAGGTGATTTTTCGTAAGTGACATAAGTATGTCCGTTGAGGTTGTTTTGACGTAAAACTTGTAGTATGGTAGTAGTAATCGGCTTTGGTGCTAAAGTTGACTTGTTTGATGTATCATCTCACATGCTGGGAGTTGCAATGATACGAGGAGGTAGCGAGTTGTTGAATCTCATCATCATAATCATTGTTCGTAGTGATTGCACGAGGCTCGATATCCACAAGCAGATCAAATATCTCTAATGGGTTGGTCATTGGTGTTGACATTCATAGTTACTATTCTTTGATCTTTTGGCTACCACGGCCCCACGCACGCTATCCGTGCCCTATTATTATACATCGACCAAATGTCCTACAACTGATGTCTGATGGTGATAAAGTACAAACTTAATGCTTTATTGGTCGATACAATATTGTTTAACAAATTCAAGCAGAGCAAACTCATTCAAAGGCTTGGTTAGATACCTAAAAGCAATAACGGTTATTAGCCTTACACTGAAGATCCATCTCCAATATCAAATGTTACCCATCCATGCCAGCATTCACGCAAATTGCTCTTGCGCTATCTTGGATGTCTGCTGTGAGAGCCACAATCGGTAATCGTTTCTTCATATTTTGCTCCTTTTCATTTCTCCTGATGGTCTTGGTTGCTTCCACACCGTCACATTTAGGCATATGATGATCAAACAGCGCCATCTTAAAGTATCCAACGGGTCGTTTGGTCCATGCAGCAATCGCTTCAGCTCCATTATTGGCACACGTGATATTAAAGCCATACCGCTTCAATTGTTTGCATAGCAACTTTTGTGCAACAGGGTTGTCTATAAGGTTTTCTTTAGTATACAATCCTTCAAGCATATAATGTCAACCTACCTTCTGCAACCAGGATATTAGTCTTTTTGAATGCTTTACGGTGTTCCTCTGGCATAGTCTCAATGGCAAGCTTGATCTCACTACTGCTGACACGTGCAAAGATGCTTGGTCGCGACTTGGGTGCTGGTGTTCCTGGTACATCCTCCTTGAGAAATCCCGCCAGCATCTTCAAAAGCTTGTTGCGTCGCAATGGAACCCCCATACGCACAATGTTTTGTTGCTCGTCAAGATGACCATAGGATGATATGTGGAATGGCTGTTGCTGTCGCTGGCGTTGCTGCTCTTGCTCCACTGACGAAGATGCTGCTTCAAGAATAGGTCCGACGCCTCCGATGTTACCTTGAACATTGCTCGTTCCCAAGGGATAATGCATGATAACTGTAACCTTGGCACGCTTCATGATCTTTTGAAGTTCATTTTCCCAGTTGCTTAACGTTCCTTCCTTGTGATCGAGAAGTAATCCGACAATGACGACTCCATAAGGTGTTTCCTGCTGCAACTCTGCATAATCAGATACTCCGTCAAGTGGTAGGTTGGGAAGGAAGTTGGTCATCATGTCCACTGTGGCGTGATGAGTATCAGCAACAAGGACGCGTGTATTGATAAAGCTCTTGGATATTGCTTGCATTGCTTCAGTGAGTCTTCGAGATTGGTCATGAACCGGAGAAACTTGGATTGAAAAGCGGAAATTGGATCCTTTTCCTGTCTCGCTCACAACATCAATATCGCCATTCATCAAAGAGACCAATTGAAGGCAAATAGAAAGACCAAGACCGGTACCACCATACTTGCGACTAATGAGGAGGTCATGTCAATCATTATTCACTGCACTTTATACCATCAACTTACGTTGTGCTACCATCCACTTGTGAGAATGGCATAAACAACACCTTACGCTGCTCCTCGCTGATGCCAATGCCTGTATCAATCACTTCAAATAGCAATGGAACATGGGTTCCCTTGTCTACTGCTTTCTTTTTGCGGCGGTCAATGGAACATCGGATACTGATTTCGCCATGGTGCGTAAATTTGACTGCATTCCCGAGCAAATTGATGATAATCCTACGCGACAGAGCATATTAATGTAGGTAGTGCGGCCTGTTTGTTCAGGGCTGATGTACATGAGTCGATTCATCATGATAGCTTGGCTTTTTTGGTACTTTTTCCATCCTTCACTCGTGAGGTACTTTTCAAAAGATGTGCTGCTGCCTGCTGAAAAGTTCCATAAGCGTGTCGTATCCATGTCATTGCTGTTCCAGCAGAATGCTTCCATATTGAGTTGGCCATGAATAGTGTTGTGACGATGGACGGATTCCATAATGTCTGTGCATCGTATTGCTAATCGAAGGAACGTGCCAATGTCGTCAATGGTGCGATTGGATGATCGGTTGCTATGGGCGTCGGCATAAATGGCAACTGCAAGTCCGCTGGTTGACAAGTAAGCATACTCCAAGGGACGCACTATACAACACGTAACCAAGGTACTTAATAAGACACGCGTATAACGACGACATATTACTTACCAAGATATAAAGGTCCATCAGCTGTTTGATAGAGTTGTCGTATGATATAATACTCGCGTTCGATTTGCAGGCTGTTGTTGGACACCTTGGCAACCACTGCTCTCTTATCGGATACGCTATTCAATGACACGTCAGTCGCTGCTGCATAATCCGCGTCTCTAATGCCTTACCGGTAGCCATTGACAAGGGTGACATTATCGTAGTGATGGGTGGTTGGAATGTGGGCGGCATTGGTAAAGTGGTAACCTGAGATCTGCAAAGCCTCTGTTACTCGGGAGCGAATGACGCCATCAGAGGAAGGTGCGCTAATCGATCCTGCGCTCGACATGGAGAATGGACAAGAACAAGGATAAAGAAAGCAATAGTTGGCATATTAAAATAGTGGTATTAATCCAAGTATGAGTAAAGGGAAGGGTAAAAGGGATGCATGATCTGTTGCGGAGAGTGACCCCGGGGTCGGTTGGGTGGTACACTGGCAATAGGAGATGGAGCCCATAATAGCCTACAATTGTGTTGACAAGGAGATAACAATGACCACTGACGGCGCCTGCAAAACAACCTTGGCCCATATTCTTGTTCTCCTGCATGACCCTGAATATGGTACTTGTTTAGTGCCGGCACTTTCCGATAGTCGATCGTAGTAGATGGCTCGTTTTTTGTTGTGAAAAGGCAGCTTACTCCAACCATTGCTTTCTACTTTTTATAAATGCTTTGACACATCACCACTAGTGAAGTATTACATACGGCCTATTGATTGACCATGACAGTAGCATTTTCTACTGCTACGTCGTCGTAGTATGTAGCGATGATACCCTAATAGAATGAAAGGTTCGATACATGATCCTTAATAGCATTCTCTCTTTCATTTCCCTGTGCTTTACTTTTATGTATGGATCCCCATTTTTCTTGTGTATGACATATTGAATGCACGTTAATGATAAGCCTAAAATATGTTACAGATCATGACAACTTGAACTGCAAGCCTTCGTGTAACCAACCATTGCATCAGCCTGAAATGGGAATCAGAAAACATTGGCCACCTTTATTAATAACATGAGTGTGTGTTTATCAAAAATGCTGTCTCATCGGGTATGGAGCTACTTTTGGTATACATGGATAAAAAACAACTTGTTTTACATGATGGTACAGTTGTTTGCATCAGGCTTGTGACACCGCATCGACACATGGTGCTGGTTCACCGGTTGATTAAGCTTTTCAGCAGCAAGTGTGTATCCCTTGGATGCTGCTTTTCCAAAGTACTCGAGTGCACGCGGATAATCCACCATAACACCAATCCCATCTTCGTAAAAAGTGCTGTTTATACTATGTTAGTTTTTATCTTTACCCCCATCTTTTCGTTTTTAACCTACCCTAGTAAATACTCGGCCTCTTTTAGACCTCGATCAGCAGCTCGTTGGCACCAACGGAAAGCATTTTCAGGTTGAGGATTGAGGTAACTTGGGATCCCTTGCACATAAACATTGGCCAAATCCAGCATTGCCTTTGGATGGTTATCATCAGCTGCTTTAACAAAGCATTGGTATCCTTGCCATGGGTCCTTGGGTTGTCCGAGTAGTCCTTGCGTGTGTACTTGTCCCATACGATGCACAGCATCGACCAAACCCACTTGCATTGCTTGTTTGAGATATCGGAATGCCATCGCGTCATTGCGCTCTGCACTATGTTCAGATCCATATGTCAGTCATACGCCTATCACTTATATTAGATAGGTAGATACCTTGTCTTGACTTGATGTGAATAAAGATTGCAAAGAACAAAAGCTGCCTTGCCACTCTTTTCGGAATGTTGTTGATTGGCAGCCTTTTCTAGCAAACGGATACCTTCATCCATATCGTGTTTGAGCAGTAATATTGCCATTTTCTAGTATGGTATGTTAATCTATCCTTGCCACTCATAGTAAGTAATACTTACATAGGTTGCATCGGCATAGCCATCTGCTGATCGATAATAAGCAATCGCCTTGTGCCAATCTCCTTGTCGATCTGCATGTTCTGCCAAATCAATATAGGCCGGCATCCATCCATTCTTTGCTGCCTTTTCAAAATATCGCATGGCTTTGACGATTTGATGTCTCTCAAAATGCCATTGTCCCTTGATATACAGCGCTTCAGGCACAAGACGCTTTGCAAGTTTGCTGATCCAATAACGTGCTTCATCGAGCATCCGTTGACGCAAAGGTGTAGTAGTAGTACCACCATCCACATACAAACGGGCCACATCAAGTAGATATTTTGCATAAGCCATTTGAACCTGGGGACTGCGTGTCTTGGTGGCCATACGGCGATAGGTACGTAAAGCATCCTTGTTGTGTGTCAAGCTGTACGACGCGATACATGTGAAACGTGGCTTTTTGTATGGATCCAAGATATCCTCAGGGGATTGATTCGATGATGGAGGAGGAGGAGGAGGCTGCTGTTGCGTGTTGATGATGACATCCTTTTCCATGGTTGTGGTATCATGAGCTACTACCGTTGTCGACTCGGTAGGTTTTGCAACGATAGCAGTAGCAGCAACATGTTGTTGTTCCGAAGAAGAGGATGTGGGTGAATTCATACTGCTATCAGTAGTTTGACGAGTGGTTGGTGTATCAGGAACCAAGGATACCATAGATCCCCATGGAGAAGGTATCTTGGTTTGAATGGGAGTCACTGGTGACGGAAGACAATCGGGTGTATTGGGTGAATGATGCGGTCTTGATAGTGAGGGATCAAATGGCTTTTCAAGTGTTGGTGGGGTAGGTTGCTTCTTTTTCTTTGGTGGTGGTGATGGTTGCCGTTCTTCTGGTCCATGCATTGATTTGGGTTCCTCTGTGTAACTTGATCCACCCATCATTGGTGGTGGTTGTTGTTGTTCTTGCTCTTGCTCTTCCACCTTGGTGCTCTCTGATGATGGAATAATCATTGAAAGTCTTTTCCCCATGGGATCCTCATTGACATAATGCTTGGCATCAGTGAAACTGTGCCGCCGACTGGGTTGACGATAGAGACCTGTGGATGTACCTTTTTAGTTATTAAACTACTGATTATGTTATAAGCATTTTACCTGAAGGTAGACCCAATGTCGATTGCATACTGCTGCCACAATAGTAAGAATCAGGTGGTAACATGGGAGGAGGAGGAGGTGATGTCGTTGCCATGGGATACGAAGGCATCATTTCTTGTTGGGGGATTTCAGGCAATGGTTTCTTGCGACGATAAGGAGGTGGAGGCAAATGTTGAATCATGGTCGTTGAGAGTGGGATGAAGAAAGTAAAAGAGAGGAGCAAGTGGCGATAGATGAATGATGTTGATTGAATACACTGATGAAGGACCATTGTCAATGCTGTGCTCATGTTTGATGTTGCCATGTTGGGAATGTTTTGGTAGCTGTTTATGGCAAGGTCCACCTGACGACGAGTATCCACAAGAACTTGTTCACTGGCGTATGACAACACAATCGTCCCTTTTCGGTTACAATGACAGCGTGCATGGCACCGCTAATGGAGAAGGACATTTGACGATGAAGGCCTTGAAGTGCTGAGCCGAGAGTACGTCAGTCAACATTGAAGAGTCATTGTAGCGTTGAATGGACTTGGAAAAAGGCGCTGCTTGAAGAAAGAAAGGGACTACAGTAGCGGCGGCATGAATATGATACCCAGTGATCGAAAACATGCACACCGGCAATTGATTGTTCAAGGCACAACGCCGTCGTTAGCCAACAAAGTATGTAAGGGACCAACTTCAATTGTGCTTTTTGCTCCTTGATCTCTTTTACAATGAACAGCGTATAACGTCGTCGTTTCTCCTTCTTCTAAGAACATACTTTTCTCTGAGTAAAATGATACAATGTGGATTTGGTGATGGATGGCTGGATAATAGTACGCCATGATGACGGAGCAAATGACAAAGCATTAACCTGATCCCACGTGGCATTGGTGGTTATGGTAACCTTAAGGATTGCATCTGTGCGTATCATTTTGTGTGAACGGGTGCTCCACCTCGGTTCATCATTTTAACCTCACATTCAACAACGAGGGCATATGCCATTTGAAGTTGAGCCCCTGGGGATCATGGTCGTTCCAGATGCGAGGGAAAGCTAATATAACTGCGCGCCTATACTTCACTCATCACCCACCCACCGCTACTAGTAGTCATTTCTCCTTCTTCTACTCTTCTATATAACTCCTTCATCTTCATCATCATTATCATCATCGTCATCCATATGATGATCGGTTTATCCAGGTTACTACTACTCCTTAAATAAGGGGGATTGGGAATATTATCCTATTTGTTTATATATCCAAGCATGACAGGTTGTCGTCTTGTCGACATGAAAAAAGAAATAAAGAACGCACTGTGTATTGTAGATCATGATTGTTGATATGTTATATGGGGAAGGAGGAAGAGGGGATCGTTGCACAAGTGAATGAATGACCAACAAAGGACAAGGGCAATGAGCGGGCGATCCAAAGTAGGGGCCAAGACAACGACCCAACCTCGGAGAGTAGATTTATCATGGCTGCATCAAAACATCCCAACCTGCATTCATGTGTCTGTCGTTTTTAGCACTCACCACGTTCTTTTTGCTGCACGTAACACGAAGAGGCTTTTAGACGACCGCCCTATAAAGCTTGTCCTCTCACTTTTTCCTTTTTCTTTTTTTCTTTGCGGTTTGCCTTTAACCTCCACCAACATATACACATTCTCATATTACAACCTCTTTTATTGTCTGAAGAACAATGACTACGGTTATTTCAGATAACGATGCCCAACAACATTTGTCGTCAACACCAGACAACAGCCATAATAATGATTCGGTTCGAAAGCGATATGAAAGTATGTCATTTGATGAAATGACGCAGCATATGGCAGAAAGCTATCGACAGCTTTCCGAAGTACTCGGCAATCGTATCAGTCTTCCTTCAGCTGCTTCGTCCGAAGGGGGCGCCGATTCTTCTTACTCCCCGACCTATGATGTCCCCAGTGACAATGACGACGACGCTGACGACCTGATGGATCGCAATGACTGGGATGACGACAAGAAACGGTCAAAGATGAACAAGATGTTTTCACGTGCTGTTTCGAGTGGTGATGTGGATCGTGTGACGCAGTTGCTCAGCAACGACAAGACCAAGGAATATATTGACGTGAATGCAAAAGACGAGGATGGTGCTACGCCCTTGATTTACGCTGCATGTTTTGGCAAAGTTGAAATTGCCCAGGCATTATTGGAAGCAGGTGCCAAAACTGACATTCAAGATTCATGTGAGTCCTTTGTTGTGTGAAACAAATATGCACAAAACATGTCATTGACCATATAGAATTCTTTATAGCTGGTTGGTCTGCTCTCATGTGGGCTACCACAAACAAGCATGAGAGTCTTGTCAAAGTGTTGATGGATCATGGCGCCTCTGCTCAAACAAGATCAGCCAAAGGTCGCACCGTATTTGATTTCGTTCAAAGCAGCAACAGTAATGAAAAGATTGCCGAGATTCTCGCCACCAATCCACGTGATAGTCTATCATCCAGCATGTCTTGTACTTCATCCAGTGCGGGTGATTGTGATTTCTATTATCAATCCACCGTGGAAGGCTATGATTCATTCATGGCTGAAGAGGCTGAAAGACGCCAAAAGCTCTTGGAGACAGCAATGGCTCTCGTGGGAGGTGACTCTACATTGATCGACAATACGCATGACGATGACGATGACGACAATGATGATTATGATAACGCCGCCTTCAATGATGATCAAGACGATGATGAGCAGGATGATGATGATGATGATTTGACAACCGAATTCTACTGGGACAAATGTATGCCTGACCAAATGTTTGTGTTTGGCGGAGATGACTTGACGCACATTCTCGACACCATGATCACCAACATTCGATTCCCCATGGAAACTCAACAAGAAATCTGTGTCCCCGCCAATGTCGTCTTTCTTAGTGCTCGTTTCGCTCATTATTTCTCAAGCTCGGAATTGCTAGATGAAGTATTGGAAGGCGCTCTCTCAAGAATGAGTAAAATAGCCAAGGTATGTATAAAAAGAAACAGCCGATATAGTTTGATGCAATGCATGCTCATCCTCGCCTGCGTTTATCGCCCTCCACCACAACCCCCTTTCCTTTTCTACCCCCTTGCTTCTTTTTTCTTTTGGGTTGTTTGCTTAGGAAAATGCCCGCAACACGGATGCTCTTGCCTTTTGGATGTCGAACCAGGTTCAGCTTTTATATTACCTGAAAAAGGACACTGGACTCGTGGTTGCTACGGCTGAATACCAGCTTCGACTTTCTGAAATGATTTCTGAGACCTACACGATGCTTATTATCAACACTGAACGACAATTACTCAAGATGCTTATTCCTGCCATGTTGCACTATGAACAAATCTCGGGAATGGAACATGTGGATTTTTCAGATGACTGGCAACGTTTCTTCCGCCGCAACAACAACAATAACAACAACAACAACAACAACAATATGCCAATGCGTCGAAGTGCTAGCTCACCTGGTGCCAACATTCCCAATCAACCTCTTTTATGCAGTGATGAAGATTCAGCCATTTCACCTGAATGCGTCACAGATCTACTTGAATCCATCTTTACGGCTTTACAGACATATGAAGTTCATCCCACTATCATGATTCAAGTACTAGCACAATTGGTGCATTTCATGTCTTGCGAATTATTCAATCGCATCCTGATCAACAAAAAGATGCTTTCACGATCAAAGGCATTGCAAGTTCGCATGAATCTGTCGTATGTGGAGGACTGGATCCGCCACAATCACCTGCCGGCCAGTCTACTAAGCTACCTAAACCCCACGACGCAACTCCTGCAGCTACTTCAGTGTCTTTCGCATTTATCCGACTTTGAAAGCTTTGTCCAGACCGTTCAGAAATTCGATGCGCTTAACGCATTGCAAGTCAAGCGTTGCATTGTCAACTACCGCTACGAAGTCAATGAGCCACGTGTCCCCGACACGATCAAGGATTATGTGCTCCAAATTGCCGATGATGCTGTAAAGTATAAGCAACAACGTCGTAATACCATGTTACGTCGTAGCAAAACAAGCATGTCGCGAGTGGGATCATTTGCTTCATCCATGCAACGTTCGAGATCACGACCTGAGAGCGTATCCAGCTTTGTGGGATCCATTATTGGACGTGTATCATTGCCGCCAACACCCACTACTGAGGAACCACCTACTACCACTACCACCAAAGAACCATCAACAGATGAACCCCATGAAGATGATCAAGAAGCAGAAGAAGATGAGCAAGATATGCACGAAATGCGAGACACCAAGTTTATGCTTCCTTTTTCGGTTCCCACCACAGCACACATGGTCAGCATCAAAGGTTGGGTGCCTGATGGTACAGCACAACAACGACGATGCGTGACACCTGTCATTCCAGACAACTGGATGGAGAAACTAGACAAGGCTAACTATGCACAGTAGCAGCATTCACATGCTCAAGACACACACACTTTATATATATATATATATATATACGCACGCACACACACCATATCATCTTTTTTATATCTACTTATACCCTTTCTATACGCCAACAACACCTCTTTTTTATATCTCTTTCTCTCTCACACATTCACTCACTCACTCAATCACTCCCACATGCTGTGCTTGTGTACTTTTTATCATCATATATTTTGTGTGAATAAGCCTCTCTTTCTTTCTTATGTATACAAAAAAGTCGTCGTCTATGCAAAAGTAACATTTTAGTAAACTGTTCGTGGGTGACACAAAGACACACACACCTCTTTCTTCTTTCTCTCTTCTTTTTTCCTTGCTTCTTTTTCTTACATTGTTATACAATGGCTGCTCCCAACAGTGGCCTCACGCCCCAAGGGCAATTGCAACAGATGATTCAGTCGTATCAGCTAATGTCAACCAGCATTGCCAATATCCGTCAAGCGTTAGAACGCCCTGATCTCACACCAGAACACAGACAACAGCTCCAAGCACAAGAACTCCAAATACAAAACCGATTACAGATCTATCAGAACCTCTTTAACAATATTACGCCACGATTGACTCAAGCACAGCAAGCATCACTCTCCCATCAGCTTTCTGTCATGGGGCAGCAGCAGCAACAGCAACAACAACAACAACAACAACAACAACAGCAGCAGCAGCAGCAGCAGCAATCTCCTCACAACGTGTCGATGCCGGATAACGCTGCTTTCCTAGGTATCTATTGTGTATATACAACTATGTGGGATGGTATATATTGACCGCTTATTTAAAGCGCAACAGCAGCAACAAGTACATACACAACAACCAGCATCATCCACTCCTCAACCACAACATCAACCACCCACACCCATCATGACCAATACAAGCGTAGCATCACCGACAACACCTACGACGACTGTATCACAACAAAGAATAGGTGGTGCAGCAACACCAGTAGCAGTAAATAATACGAATGGTTCTACATCCGCATCATCCAAGCAAGGCACGCCTGTTGTAACACCTACCAAAGGCATGTTCACGTTCCCCACCATGTCAGGTCCACCGTTATCATCTGCCAACAGCATGGCGGCAGCTGCTGCAGCTAAACCTCCACCGAGTGATGAAAACACCACATCCAAGGTCCTTGGTAAACGTCGAATTCAGGAACTGGCTGGCCAAATCGATCCTGCTGAACGACTTGAACCTGAAGTAGAAAATGTAAGACTGGGATCTTGGAGGTTTATTATTATTTATCTTACATGATTCCCTATTTAGATCTTGTTGGATATCGCAGATGAGTTTATTGAATCCGTCACCAAATTTGCATGTCGATTAGCCAAACATCGAAAATCAGATACACTCGAAGTCAAGGATTTACAATTGCATTTGGGTAAGTGTGAGGAGAAGCATTGGATGAAAAGCTGATGCTGATGACCACATATAGAACGCAATTGGAATGTACGTATACCCGGTTTCGCCTCTGAAGAAATTCGGTCTCTAAGGAAACCTGTCATCCCAACGATCCATCAAGCCAAAGTACAAGCCGTCAATCTTGCTAGGACTGCAGCTGCTCAACAATCTTCTTCTACTACCAAAAAAAATCATTAAACAGGATACTGTACATATAATAACGATGCCTGTGTGTCTGCGTGTGGATTGGTGGAGGATGGTGGTAGAATAGCTCGTACGTAGATTATCCCCAAAGTTAGGATGCGAATACGTGTATTACAAGCTAATCCTCAATGAATACCGAGTGAAATTATGTAACATGTTTTATTCAACTATAATACATAGAAATGATGGGAGGGGTATGCTTAAAGATTTTATACTAGTGTGTTGATTATACAGAATCGCTCTCATCCTTCTTAACATTGGGCTTTTCTTCAAAGCTGGTGTTGACCACTTTTTCATCAGCAGCTTGCATCACTTCAGCATGGCTAACATCACCAAATACGGCATCAATCTGCTCCAGACTGCGACCCTTGGTTTCAACAAACAGGAACCACACTGCATCGAGTAGTATGTGTAAGTAAAAAGGCTGATACCATAAAATTATTATACATACCAATGAAAAAGGCAACGACGTTGAATGCCATGTAAAAGATATAAGTCGCCCAGCCGATACGATCAAGGAGTTCTGGAGTCCATTGGCCAACAGCAAAGTTGCAGAGCCAATTGGATGAGACGGCCAACGACATACCCTTAGCTCTGGCACGCAAAGGAAAGATTTCAGCGGGATCTATGGTATCATACAAGGGTGAGTGACATGTTGCATTGGTAAAATCTGCTAGTTGTTTACTTACATAACCAATCCACACAAGCCCATGTGGCACCAAATGTACCACAATAAATCATGGTGAATACAATAACAAGGATAGCTGATGTGAGGCCGAGATCGTACTTGTTGAATACACCCATAAGAATAAGCCAAATAGTCATCAGAGCACTGCCAGTCATAAAAAGAGGTTTACGACCAACACGATCAACAAGGAAAATTGCTGCAACGGCACCGACAAAGTATACCAAAGCAGTAAATCCTGCCATCAAGATGGTTAAGCTGCCTTCACCAAGGACGACGGCATACATTTGCGGGGCATAATAAGTGACAATATTGACTTTTGACAACAAAATATTAGTATACAAATCCACATATACAATGATGTAAAAATACTTACTGCCACCCAATTGACCCAATGCTTGCACCAATACAGCAATTAATGAGCGACGTTTGTAAGTAGTCATCATCTCCTTCCAGCTTGTTTGGCCAAGAGTGCGTTCATATTCAACAGCACGTTGGATATCGTGTAATTCTTCAAGTACACCAGCGTCCTTTTCCTCCTTGCCATGCATTTGTGCCAGCACACGCGATGCTTGTTCACTGCGATCCTTGTCAACAAGGAAACGAGGAGATTCGGGAAGTAGCATACAGCCTGCACCAAGAATAGCAGCAAAGACACATTGCAGTAATAGAGGGCCACGCCATGACCAGCTTGAATTGACATAGGCAAATCCATAATCGACAAAGGCTATAGGCATTGTGCGTGTTAGCTATATCTATAAGAACCCCGATCAACAATATGGATCCTTTACCTGAACACATGTAGCCAAATTGGTTGATAGACATGCCTGCCACAGTCACCGTACCACGCTGTTGTCAAAATCATGAGTCACATGTTGTTTTCCGAAATAGCATGCATGCATGAAAATCACTTACGTTGTGTGCACGGCTAAGCTCTGCAGTGTAGACTGGAAGTACCGTGCTCAGGAAACCAATACCAAAACCGGCAATAACACGACCCACAAGAAGCATGGCAATGTTTTGTGCAGCCGTTTGTAAAATACCACCAACAATGAACACACAAGAGCCAATCTCAATGGTCCACCGACGACCCAATTTATCCATGAACCAACTTGCTGGATAGGATGTTATCCAAGCACCGAGTAAGAAAATAGAAACCACAAAGCCTTGCAATGTTGAATTGGGATAGTTGAAAGTCTCGAGCCAGTCTTTGTTGACAAGCACGCCTGAAAGGACACCCTGATCATCTTTTTTTTTATCTCGCATAAGTATGGTGGAGATCAATGTGCAGGATAGATAGAACGGGAAAACTTACATCCAAAAAGGAATTGACCCAGTGATGCAAAGCAAGCGATGGAATATAATAATGGATTCCCTTTGAGTAAGGCCATAATGTGGGGATGTGGTGTGTGTGCGGGGAATGTGGAAAAAAGTAACAAGGAAATGACGCAAAAGTGGGTGGTTTATATAATGATTGGTCTTTTTGCGGGGAAGACGTTCTCTGTCTCTCTCCATGTTTTTGTCTTGGATCGATGATGGGATGCAATGGTATTGGAGCGGACGACCGTCAGTGATGCGGGGTGTGGCGGGACATTGTTGATTTCCATTTGCGAAATCAGATTCCCCATTTGGTCAGCAACTGAGCTGCCCTGTGTCACTGGCACCAAACGTCATTTGCCCAACCCCTCCTCAAACACCAGCCTAGTGCACCGGTGGGAATATGCTACTCTTTCGCTGTAGACAAGATCCATTTATTCACCTTTTACGGTTATTTGACCCCGTTCTCGGATCCGATAGAAAAGCAGAGAATACTTGACTTGATTGCCTTTTTGAGCTCATTTCATGAGATAAAAGGAAATCAGGAAACTGAAACATGGGTTACCGATATCCATAAGCCCATCATTTCAATCACACAAAGTTGGCATTGCTACACACAAGTAGGTAAACAAGGATCTCCCCCACACGTGGTCTCATCTATTGTATTCCTCTCCACATTTTAATCCCCCACATGTTTATTGTTGTCACCTCCACGCCTTCGACATGTTCTCCACAGCTGTTTGTGCTCATCCTATACCATTGATCTGGGGGTGCGGGTGAACAATGTTGAGTTTGGGTTATGGTTTTCTTCCCCGCAGGATATTGTGCTACCTCACCAAAGCACTAAATCCGTGCACGTTGTCATGGTTAGAAAGAATTGTATCATGTTTAATTCTATACATGGTTGACTAAGATACTATGGCTTTCATCAGTGTTTATCTGGCTACTCAGTATTCAACGTGCATCGAGAGATCAGCCATGTTTGTTTTGGATCGCCTTAGTGGTGTTGATGGTGGAGGTTATGTTTGGTAGATCCCCGCGATCAAATTCATGTTCCCGCTGTACTCTCCATTTTTCCCGCACGTCCCAAGATTTATCTCCTGATGGCAGCTAATACGCATCACTGTATTGTAAGCACAAATAGCGTAGTAGGGTTACCTTGGCAAATTGTGCGGATGACGGTGTTACCTTTCACCTGAGAACATAGCTGCCGTCATCATTAAAGATATACATGATAATGCGCATGGTAGTAGAGTGATCACAATTGCGAGCAAGGATCATGCATGTCTATCACGTCACGTGCTTCTCTTATTGAATACATCTCGATCTCTGTATGATGTCATATTAATTCCATTCACTGCTGGCCTGGTAGGAAGCTTGCCTAATGTTCAGTTTTGCATCAAGACTAGCGGCCACAAGGTTGCTCGCTTCACTCGTAAACGTAGTTTTTCATTGAGTGGCTCCTACAATAAGCTTACAACAAGTTTACGCAGCCCATTCGTTCAAGGTCTCTTGTATATTTGGACATCCCCATTCAAACCTTTTATAATGAAGGATGTGTTTTTATTTGAATACAGGTGATCAGCATGTCCTAGCGAACCTTCTGACCAAATTTCACGATGGAGATGGACAATGGCGAGGGCGTTCACTATTACACACTACATCTCTCCTATATTTGGACCGATCCGCATTTAAAATTCTCATAATGAAGTATGCAGTTTTCAAATGAATGAAGTTGATCAGCATGACTCAGCGAAACCTCTTACCAAGTTTCATGTTCGAAATGGGGAATCTCAAGGTAATGCATACTAATCGACATTTCATGAATTTGGTCGGGTGCGGAATCTCCGTCCTTCATAGTAAATCACTCATTATACCCTCCCATTCTAGATTTTCAAATGAAGCATGAGGTCTTTATGAGAACGAAAATGATCAGCATGACTGTGAGCACTTTGTGTGAAAGTTTCATTTTTGAGAAAGGGAATCTCGAGCCATGGGGCCGCCCAACCTACATATTTTTACGTGCGTTCATCGTCGGACGCCCGCATCAAAGTTCTCGTAATGAAGCGTATGGTTTTTAAATGAATGGAGTTGATCAGCATGTCGAAGCCCACCGGCCTGACCAAGTTTCACGATGGAGGTGGACAATCGTGGAGGTGTGCACTATGTACCCTACTTGCGCTCCGTCCGTTCTAAATTTGGGCCGTCCGATTCATTGAAACATCATAATGAAGCATACGGTTTCTAAATGAATGGAGTTGATCAGCATGACTCAGAGAACCTTCTTACCAAGTTTCAAGTTCCAGGTAGGCAATCCCAAGATAATGCATACTAAATGGCATTTCAATGAATCCGGCGCGTACCCAATTTCCGACCATCCATAGTAAACCCAACATTACACCCTCCCATTCAAAATTTTCAAATGAAGTGTGGGTTCTTTATTAAGACAAAGTTGGTCAGCATGACCAAGAGCACCTTGTGTGAAAGTTTCAGGTTCGAGAGAGGCCATCTTAAGATTATGGATCAATTTACAGTGTGCATGAATATGCCTGACAGCTCAACCAACTTAAATTTCCAGCTCTTCCACTTGCAGCTTCCTGCCTCTTTCTCTCACTCTCAACTGTTGCCCCATTCAACTACAGCTACCACCTGCGAACGATTGTCCTGTTTCAACCCATCATGTCAATCCTACAACTGTCTTGATCCTACTGTCTTTGACTGAATGGCAAATTCATGGCGTGTGCACCCCACTACTACAACACCCGTGCTCTCTTTGTCACTTCGCCATCTCTTGCACAGTCCTCGACCAAGAAGCCACGGTTCGATGAAGATGACGCTTTCAACGCGGTTTATCCTGTCAACCGTCAACCTGTCTCTAGCACCTTTGTTCCACGCGACAAGCACAAGGCACAAAGCGCAACCAGAGATTACTATTATCTTATACACCTATCTACCATCACATGTCTATGCCAAACAGCAAGGGCAACATTACTTTTCCTCAGTTATCAGATTGAAAATGATCATTTGTTTTCGACATGTCGGCGAACGTTGGCTCAAGGTTCCCCAAGAACGGCCCACCTGTTGCTATCCATTTCGGGTTTCTCGAGTTTTACAGCATTTTGCTAGGTGAAGGCCATTTTTCCTGCAATGCTATTGCCAACTCACTTGCAATCGCCCATAACTACAAGGTAAGATCAAGATCAAAACAACATGGATGTACTGTTCACTGACGTGTTGTCAACGATTAGAACCCGGATGGTCTTAGAAGCTGGCTTGCAGTAACCTGCCTTACTGCCCTGTTACGCGAACAGCAGATAGCCATTGTATGGAAGCAGCTTTATTTACGTGTAGCAACTTGCTTTAATACAACACCTTTGCTATGGATAAGGATTTGGATCTGGATATCGGTTGGGTGTATGGGATGGAAGGAATTGAATATATACAACGTGTGGAAAGAGAGCCTTTGTTCTTATGGATCCATTGTCAACGTGATCATTATTCCATCATCCTGAACGATTACTGCGCCTGTTTACACCTTATTCCATAGAAGCTACTATCATATCCGTGTGTAACCTGTCAACCAGTGTACCACACATCGGGGCCGCAGCACATCAATCGATATATATTTGCAAAATGCACGCTCAAAGGACTTTTGAGATCAATGGATTTTCCCCATTCGAACAATCCGTTGTACCTCGCCGTGTGAGGGCACTTGATGCATCGTATTATATGTCGGATTGTAGAAGTATATCTAGTAGCAGTGACAAAGGAAGAATAGAGCAAGAGAACGGGTCTGATTGATTCATTGTGTGTTAAACAAAGGCCGCATTCGATAGTATAACACACCTCCCTGCTTTGTGATTGAATCTTGACAATAAATAAGGTCGTAACACGTGATCCTCTTTTATGGTTAGATATTGTTAAGTCAGTATATGACGGGAGATATGTAGAAACGGATGGCACTTGCAGGACTATAGCTACTATTACATAGTTAATGTTGTCATTGTGTCAGATGCTGTTTTATCTAATAAAGGATATAGCAATTTTCAATGATACCACCCATTGATGTATTTTTAGTAAACCAACAGAGGTGCCTAGTAATAAGCCTATAATATATCAAGGCGCGATGCTCATGCCACTGCAAGATGCCTGATATACTCTCATGAACATGTCATCACCTTGGAAACTAGCAACTGTGATCCTAAACGCATTAATCGGATGGTTGACAAAAGACATGTCAGAAGTAGAAGGTGGAACTTTATGTTAAAGTGGATTGAGAACGTTTCTCTGAGGATTATGGGATCCTCAACTGGCTATGAAGATGGTAGATGATGTAGTTGAGCTGTCATCTTACTAAATAAACGATAGGAAGCATGGTATATGTACAAAAAAGCACTGAAAACAGCAAACATGCACGCACACTCTCACAATCGATAAAAAAAACAAGCAGCCAAACTAATTTCGCAACTACCAGCCGAAATAAAAAAAAATATTCGACATCCAAAAGGAAGACAAAAAGATGTCGTCAGCCACAGGGTTCGAACCTGTGCGGGCAAAGCCCACCAGATTTCAAGTCTGGCTCCTTAACCACTCGGACAGACTGACACTTGCTTGTCTTGTTTCACTCGAAATCATAGTTATATGAAAAAATTTACATAACAAGAGAACAAAAAGGTCGTCGTATCGAGATGGGAAAAGCTGTATAATGTAGCGGAGCATCCATAGTAAACGATAATAAAATGAATGGAATTGTAGGGAAGGTCAATGTGGGGCAATTTTAAATGCAAGTCATTAACCTGTTGGCGGAGTTGTGGTGGTAAAAAAAGGTACAGCAGGAGAATGGGTTGGGATCCAATAAAAGAAGGCAGGGATAAAAAGCATTTCATATATTAAACTTGGGCTTGGTTATAATACAACACTATGCTAGCATGAAAGGGTGGAGGAAAAAATCGTCTGTAAAACTAAATGCAAGGCATCCTTTCTTTCGATTTGCTTTTGACACCGCATTCCACGCCATCGGTCATTTACGATTGTATACAACATCACGCGTCAATGGACAAGGCATCGGTTATACTGGTCAGAGTTGGACTATATAAAAGTTGCAGTATCCTTGTCAACAGCTCATTTGGTCATTGGGAACGTTGTTCTTTCTTCTTGTCGAATGCACCATGACAACCAATGCAGCTACAAGTCTTGACACAGGCACATCAAGTATACTCGTAGGAGGATCTATCTTTGGATACAGGCAACCAAGCACGTACCTGTCTTGTTGAAACAGACATGGATACCAAGAATACATTCTGGGATATGGCAAAGGCATGGGAATAACGGTGAGGTAAGTTGCAATGCGATATCGCTCAAGTCAAGTATCTGAATGATTATCATTAGTCTCAAGTCTATGCTTCTCTTACAAGTCCACGGTCGGTATGGCTATACGCAGCACAAGCACACCTCTTCCATACGATAGTTTTAATATATCGGCATGTATTGGATCGAAGGGATTGGATCAATAAATAAAAGGAAGGATTGGCTGCTTTTGTGCCCATGATTCGCAAAATCTGTTGTTGCCTAGTTACTGCTATTCCAGCCTCTGTTTCAGTCATGTAATTAGTGTGCCATGAAATATTAGTATGGTAGCTAGCGCCCATTGTATTTCTTTGTATCTTGAATAAAGAGCCCAGGGCTATAATGATCCATGCAGGTGAAATTCAAGGTTTAGCTTACAGATATATTGTACAAAAGTACAAAGGCTATGGATACACTATAAGATATATCGAAAATCAGGATGCCTATCATCTCCAGTTTCCTGCAAGTCGTATTTTTCAATGATGCGTTGTTTCTCTTCTGGAATCATGTTGTCACGTTTTTTGTTTTCACGCCATAGAAGAAAGCGCAGTAACACTAATGTGATTGTCTGGCTTATAACCAAGCAAACAGCAATTGTATAGCCATGCAGGTATCGAGGACCATCATAATAAAACTGTGGGCCTATGACACCGCCAAGAAAACCCACAGTCCCTACCACGCCTAATGCCACTGCTCGACGTGTAAACGTGCCACTATGATGCAAACGTCAAGTGCGAATCCAAAGCCATGATGCACATGTAGTACTTACAAGCTGCTCGGTGTCCAACTTATCGCTACTGCTGCAGACGCATTCTATATCATATAGTGGTGAATATGATCCTCATTTTTACGAATATTCTTACGAATCACTACTAACCGATGTAGATGATGTGAAACATATTGCAAAGTAACGTGCTCCAAGTTGGTCCTCAGGAAGAAACATGAGCAAAAAAAGACCGATCGCTGATAGCAAAGAAAATGTAATGGCATGGATACTTCGGTCAAGGAAACGATCTGTGATACCAGCAACATGATGAACACCCGCATGATTAAATTTCCTAGCTTTGGCTTACCCGAGCTATACCCAGCAGCTACAGTGAGAATACATGCACACACATTGGGAGGAACAGTCAATGCTTGAGATACTGCCGGGCTCCAATTACCCATACCATGGACAATGGCAGGTAGCGTTAAATTGAATCCAGAACCAGCTGCAATGCCGATAAGCGCAATGTACGAATAGAGATATGGTTTCCAATCCTTGAGCAGCTCCTTGGTATCTTTCCATGTATACTTTTTTCGGAAATTCGTCGTTCCTTGATCTATATTATGATAGCCATCATCAGCTCCCCTATTATTTGTTCGAAGAAAAGAGAAGCAAACCTTTGGTAAAACGCTCGATTTGCAACTTTTTCTCATCATCAGTCAGAAATTTAGCATCTGCAGGTCGTATAGGAAGACACCAGAACGCTATGACACCGAGCAATACAGAGGGAATACCTTCAAGGATGAATAGCCTATGTAGAATACTTCAACTACCAAGCTAGTGATTGGATATAACACATACCATTGCCATGTATTTAGCTTTTCTGATGGGATCTCGGAGATTCCAAACGCAAGGAGACCACCCACCGCATATGAAAAAGGGCTAGATGCGTAAAATATACTCAATCTGCGTCCATATTGGTGACGAAGGTACCAGGTAGCTAGCACATATCTGCATAATCATCGCATGTCGAAAAAGGTAAAAAACAAAGATAACGTAGATGAGCGATGAAAGAGGACTTACTCTGCTGCAGGATAGTATCCTGTTTTCATTGATGAAAAATGAGGTGAATGAGACAGACTATAACATCAAACAAACAAAAACACCAACTTGTATACCTGCTTCAAAGATTCCCATCAACAAACGGCATACAACGAGACCAGCAAAGTTGGTGGTTGCCGCCATGCACATTGTAGTCCCTCCCCACGCACTACGACAAACAAAGAGCTCCGTATGAATGGGTTACCATGGTGTTGTAACCAACATCTCAATGACTTACATGGCCATCATACCAATCAAAAGGTTGGCTTTCCATCGTCTTAGGATAATGATAACTGGTATCTGAAAAAGGACCATGCCGACGAACACAATAGAGAGACACCAGCGATACTGGACGGGAGTCAATCCAAGGTCTTGTTCAAGCCCACCCAGTTTGGCATTGGAGATATTGGACCTAGTAGGAGTAGTGGCCCAGCAGGCTCGTCAATGGAGCGCCATTGATATAATGCCCCATGAATAAAAAAGCAAAACTTACTTGTCTACGCTGCCAAACATGTACAGCAAGAACAACACAGGGAGAACGTGTAAATCAAGCTTCCTAATCCCATATGTAAGAAAGATCAACCTGCACACGCCATCTTATTACCTGGTAATACTGCGTTCCTGGATGCGTGTCTTGGCCGATTCATCGTCATCGGCAATATCCATGGCCTGCTTTTTCTCTGCATCGTCAATAGAAGCCATCGTTATGTTTGAAGGAAAGAGAGATAGAGGCATGTGCTTGAAGGCATCCAGTTTATCACTTTGGATCAAAACGCCAACATGTTGTATCTAGGGTAACGTCGCACATGAAACATCCAGGTGCATGGAATTTCTTGATAGCTTATGTGTGTTTCATGTAATTACAAAAGAGCGTGCGCCATCATTGGTAGTCATTTCAAGAACCAAGGATTCCACGAGAAGCCATTACGTAGTAGGACATCCTTCATGCTGGCTGTCTCATTCAAGCAAGATCATGTGATCATGCAGCTGGACATTGATTCTATTGGCGCCAACAATATTTCCTGAAAGTACATCATACCGCTATTTTGGTCTTCGATCATCCCAAACTACTCCTTGACCATGGAGCAGCCTACGCTGTACAAACCGAAAAACTAATTGGGTCGATCACTCAACTTTGTATTGCCAATTTGAGCTGTCCAGAGAACAAAGAGGCCTCTCGGATTTAATCTTTTCAGCACGAGCATTAGAGGATTTACAATTTTTTTTCGTCTACATATCCGCATGTGAGCAAGGAAGCTTTAGCGAACGATACTGTACATACGATGATGCAAATGATGCGATCCCCTTTTCCGACCTTCAAATTTCTATTCCCCCCTTCAATCCATCAACCAAGTGATCCACATCACGCACATATGAGCTGATGGCACGATATCCTTCAAATAGTATGTTGAATCCAATTTTCATTCAATAAAAGTCGAAGAAGAGGATGTCTATCAAGTAGAGAATATAAGCATAAGTTACGGGGTGATGAATCATATAGAGGAAACAGGGGTAGATGTGTGGTTGCTGCCATCATAATCATCCTTCGTCCATGATTGAAAAATAATTGCTGCATGCATTGTGTCGAGTTCTCCAATATCATCCGTGGCTGTACAGCACCCTTCGTAGATACAGGCACTTTTGTCAATTCCATCCAATCCATCATCAACCTCAGCCGTATCCACGCGACACGGTCCATTGTTCTTGCTGACGACGTGCCAAGTAACCAAAGCAACATTTTCAGGATTGCTCATCGCTGCACTTGTTTCCATCCAATCCATCATAACTATGCTGAAATGCTCCAACCAGGAGAAGATTGCTTGTATTGGAGTGTACTTGATAGTTGATATAGCACCCATCCATTAGAATCCGTATGTACCAAAGCAAATTGCTTCAAGTAACTTGAGGCCGCTGCTACGTTTGGTTGTGGCAGAGGCGTATGCAAGAGCACGCGTTGCAGTAGAGTGACAACAATGTGAATGCTGTTTGAGGCAATAGAGTAAAGACCTTGCTAATGGCTACTGCTGCAATGACGCGTTACGTTTGATTGCGGTCGAGGACTGTACAAGGGAAGGTGAAGTGTCAAGAAACGCGAGTGTTGTCGTGGGGTACACATGGCCATGAACTTGTCCATTCAGTCAAAGACAATCGGATCAAGACAACTGCAGGATTGACATGATGGGTTGAAGCAGGACAATCGTTCGCAGGCGGTAGTTGTACTTGAATGGGCCAACAGTTGAGAGTGGGAGGAGGAAGAGGCTGTTATCAGAGTGTGGAAGAAGTGGAAATTAAATAGGTCAGGCACCGTCTCCATGCACACTGTAATTGATCCATGATCTTGAGATTGTCTCCCTCGAAGCTGCAACTTGTACACAAGATGCTCTTGGGCATGCTGAGCGACTTTGTCTTAATAAAGAATCCATGCTTCATTTGAAAATATTGAATGGGAGGGTGTAATGTGTGGTTTACTATGATGGACGGAAATTCCATACCCCGCCCGAATGAGTGTGCCATGGAAGATAAGATAGCGCCCATTGTATATGTTTGTATCTTAAATAAAGAGCCCAGAGGCTATAGTAATTCATGCAGGTGAAATTCAAGGTTTAGTTCAGAAGATATATATTATACAAAAGTACAAAGGCTATGGATACACTATAAGATATATCGAAAATCAGGATGCCGGTCATCTCCAGTTTCCTGCAAGCCGTATTTTTCAATGATGCGTTGTTTCTCTTCTGGGGTCATGTTATCACGTTTTTTGTTTTCACGCCATAAAAGAATACGCATTAGCGCTAGAGCGATTGTCTTGCTTATAACCAAGCAAACAGCAATTGTATAGCCATGCAGGTATCGAGGACCATCGTAATAAAACTGTGGGCCTATGACACCGCCAAGATGACCTATAGTCCCTGCCACGCCTAATGCCACTGCCCGACGTGTAAACGTACCACTATAATGCAAACGTCAAATGCGAATCCAAAACCATAATGCACATGTAGTAACTTACAAGCTGCTCGGTGTCCAACTTATCGCTGTTGCTGCAGCCGCATTCTATATCATATGGTAGTGAGCATGGTCCCCATTTTTACGAATATCCTCACGAGTCACTACTAACCGATGTAGATGACGTGAAGCATATTGCAAAGTAACGTGCTCCAAGTTGATCCTCAGGAAGAAACATGAGCAAGAAAAGACCAATCACCGAGAGCAAAGAAAATGTAATGGCATGGATACTTCGGTCAAGGAAACGATCTGTGATACCAGCAACATGATGAACACCCACGTGATTAAATTTTCTAGCTTTGGCTTACCCGAGCTATATCCAGCAGCTACAGTGAGAATACATGCACACACATTGGGAGGAACAGTCAATGCTTGAGATACTGCCGGGCTCCAATTTCCCATACCATGGACAATGGCAGGTAGCGTTAAATTGAAGCCAACACCAGCTGCAATGCCGATAATCACAATGTACGAATAGAGATATGGTTTCCAATCCTTGAGCAGCTCCTTGGTATCTTTCCATGTATACTTTTTTCGGAAATTCGTCGTCCCTTGATCTATATGATAGCCATCATCAGCTCCCCTATTATTTGCTATCGAAGAAAAGAGAAGCAAACCTTTGGTAAACCGCTCGAATTGCAACTTTTTCTCATCATCGTTCAGAAATTTAGCATCTGCAGGTCGCATAGGAAGACACCAGAACGCCATGACACCGAGCAATACAGAGGGAATGCCTTCAAGGATGAATAGCCTATGTAGAATACTTCAGCTACCAAGTTAGTGATTGGATATAACACATACCATTGCCATGTATTCAGCTTTTCTGATGTGATCTCGGAGATTCCAAACGCAAGGAGACCACCCACCGCATATGAAAAAGGATGTGATGCCCAAAATATACTCAATCTGCGTCCATATTCGTGACGGAGATACCAGGTAGCCATCACATATCTGTTTAATCATTGCATGTGGAAAATAAAGGTCAAAAACAAAGATGACGCAGATGAGTGACGAGAGAGGACTTACTCTGCTGCAGGAAAGTATCCTGTTTTCATTGATGAAAAATGAGGCGAATGAGACAGGCTATAGCATCAAACAAACAAACAAGCAAACAAAAACATACCTGCTTCAAAGATTCCCATCAACAAACGGCATACAATGAGACCAGCAAAGTTGGTGGTTGCCGCCATGCACATTGTAATCCCTCCCCACGCACTATGAAAAACAAAGAGCACCGTATGAATGGATCATCATGGTGTTGTAACCAACATCTCAATGACTTACATGGCCATCATGCCAATCAAAAGGTTGGCTTTCCATCGTCTTAGGATAATGATAACTGGTATCTGAAAAAGGATCATGCCGACATACACAATAGAGAGACACCAGCGATACTGCACAGGAGTCAATCCAAGGTCTTGTTCAAGCCCACCCAGTTTGGCGTTGGAGATATTAGACCTAGTACACTCGTCAATGGAGTGCCATTGATACTCCATGAATAAAAAAAAGGCAAAACTTACTTGTCTATGGCGTTAAACATGTACAGAAAGAACAACACAGGAAGGACGTGTAAATCAAGCTTCCTAAACCCATACGTAAGTAAGAAAGGAGATCAACTTACACACCACCTTCTTACCTCGTAATGCTGCGTTCCTGGATGCGTGTCTTGGCCGATTCGTCGTCATCGGCAATATCCATAGCCTGCTTTTTCTCTGCATAGCCAATAGAAGTCATGGTTATGTTTGAAGAAAAGAGAGATAGAGGCATGTGCTTGAAGGCATCCAGTTTATCACTTTGGATCAAAACGCCATGTATCTAGGGTAACGTCGCACATGAAACATCCAGGTGCATGGAATTTCTTGCCAAGTTATGTACGTTTCATGTAATCATAGAAGCGCGTGCGCCATCATTGATAGTCATTTTAGGAATCAAGAATTCACCATGAGAAGCAGTTACGTAGTAGGACAAAAGTTGTGGCATCACCATCATCATCCTTCATGCTGGCTGTCTCATTTCAAGCAGGATCATGTGATCATGCAGCTGGTCATTGATTCTATTGGCGCCAACAACAAGCCAATTTTATTTCCTGAAAGCACATCATACCGCTATGTTGGTCTTCGATCATCCCAAACTACTCCTTGACCATAGAGCAGCTTACGCTGCCCAAACCAGAAAAGTAATTGGGTCGATCACCCAACTTTGTATTGCCAATTTGAGCTATCCAGAGAACAAAGAGGCGTCCCATGTGATAAGATCTCGTTTTCTCAAACCATCAACAACAATACGATTCAATCCATTCACGAAGGTAGTCTCATCTAATAGGCTATAAGAATGGTCATAAGCTCATATACCACCTTTTGTTTACCTCAATGATGTTCCCAATCGATCCTCATCTATTGCACACTCTCTGAGCACTTTTTAGCTACGTTACCCATTGCTCACTTTATGCACATTCACTGCTCACTTTTCATCCACCTCGCCAATAGCGTACTTTTTGCACACTATCTGAGCTCTTTTCATCCGCCTCGGCCTCCCGTACATGTTGCGTACACCATCTACCTATCATCTTCATTAATATAATCCTTTTTATTACAGCCAGCTATTATGTGAGAGAGAGAGAGAGAAAAAAGTGACCACCACAAATCTCTCTCATACTTTCAATAGCAGATTGTATCAATCAATGGCTTGTAGGCAAATGTAAAAGAGCAAGGAAGAAAACTGGCAATCTGCGCACGTTGAAATGTGCTTTTGTGTGGGGTCATCTGAGGATGAACAAAGTTGACGTGGCACAAAGAATCATGCAGCAAACAACTCTCCCGCAACTTCTTTTTTCCCTATTGTACGCGCATAGCTGTCAACCTTTATTAAGATCTTTGTGGCACCACCTATCAAGCATCAATTACAACAATCCACAAAACGACTAATAAGCGGTGGATAAAATCATTCTAACAGACGTCGTATGCAATCCACAGCAGCTATCTGTATGCGATAAACAAGATGACTGCATGAGTAGTAGCAGCAAGCTGGTAGGTGACACAAGATTTGGGCACATTGTTTATCATCTTTAGTCGCGTGATGATGTATAAAGGTGTCGTTAAGCAGAGTGCTTATGCAGTATCTTGCAGAATGATCTTCCACCATCGTCATCAATGACGTGTTCATCTGACATGATATGCTCGCATCCGGGATCTCAAAGGATGTAATATTTTACCGTCCTCGTGTCACATGGTGTGTGTTCGTATCTTGAAGAACATGTGTACGATCAAACGGGCCATTGTGAGAGAGGAGAAAAAGTGTTGGGGTGTACAAGAGAGGTTCTTCTTTTGTTGGCCATGCATGAATACGGCATTGATGTGTTGTAAACATCGTGTGACCATATGACACACACACGAAAGGATCTTCTGATCTTTTTACTTTTCGTCATCCTTCTTGCTCTCCAAGGTGATGAGCTTGCCCTTATGCATGATAAACAACATTGAATACCATTTCTATTTTTTACATCATTGTGTTATCATTTACCTGGAGGAGTAAGAGTAACCAATGTGGTAGGTAGTAGCAATGACAAAGGCAATTGCAGCACGAAATGCCAAAACAGTCCTCCGCAGCAGCATACACAAACATCGTGTGCGTGTCTATCATGACATTTTTCATTTCAGCGATTCAACAGTGATACAATACCACCAGGATCACCCGAGTCAATATGAGAAACGTCAACCGATTGTGGCACAATGGGTAATAGTAACCGATTTCGGCCCGTGTCCATCCGGACAAACAACCAACCAACCCATCATTACAACAACGAGGACACGGTATTTTCTCTTAAAAGAGCAAAAAGGACAAAGAGGCCAATAGCAGGTGAATGGTCATCATGCTTTGCATTTTACGGCAGCTGTGAGAAATAGGGATAATGGTGGACAAACGACAATGACCCATTCTATGGTTCTCGAACATGGCTTTTTTCCAAACAAGTTAAAGTACAAGTTATGGAATGGGATGGAGACGTATCACAAAGAGGGGCATAAGAGGGCGTAATGGCTCTCTCGTTTCTTTGTAACGGAAGAACAAAGAAAAAAAAAAAGCAAACCAAGGATTCCTTTAGTGACATATGACACGCCCATTCTTCTCGTCTCATCATCTCGTGCACTCGTCACCTTTTCATTGCACTATTATACAAAGAGACTTTGACAATGAGTCATGTAGACGCTGGGGAGGAGTCATCGTTACTTGAGTAAGGAAATTTTGATGCTTGTTTGTGATTTCCAAAAAGGAATTGAATTGCATAAAGACGTGGTGGTGAGTGAGTCAGTTGGTCGTTCCCAAACAAGTGGGTGAGAGAATTAGTACCCTTGGATAAGGCATCAACAACAACAGGAGACAACCGCGCGCACGCCAGGCAACGACAGATATATAAACACCCGCATCAATCACACCTTGAAAAGGTACTTTTTTCTTTCTCTCTCTCTTTACCTAATTTTATTCTGCATCATCATCATGGACGTTAATGCTTTTGTGTCTGATCATAATGTGCGCTTGACATGGATTGCCTTCTTTACCCAATGGGTTCTCTGGGGCTTGGTGTACTTTGTTCGACATGCCTTTGGCCATGATAGCGAAGGACCTGCACCTGCTGCTGATCCTGAACAAGAAGGCAAAAAGAAATGGCATCCTGACGGTGCAATGGGAGTAAGTATAAAGAAAAGCTTTATTACATAGGTGATTGACAATGATACATAGTCGCGTCTTTCCCATGCTCATCGTGTGTTGATGGAAAACACGCTTCTGCTCTTGAGCGTCCTCATCCTTAATACATTTGGTGGTGGATCGACTCGTGCCGTCATGATTTTGACTTGGATGTAAGTGGTGGTTCTTGTTTTTATCCTCAATCCCATTCTCAAAAGCTGATCGTCCTTTTACCAAAAAGTTATTTTGCATTGACTGTGGTGGTCTCTTTGTCTGAGGTGGGCTACGGTCATCGTTTCGTCCGATTTGTGTATAGCGCCGCCTTCTTTGGAATCACGCTTGCTATCGGTGGATTGGCTTTTGCACAAGGATGGCGTTAATGTTGCTTTTGTATATACACATACGTGATCCCTATTACCCTTTTGCCCTTTAGTCTCTATAGTGCCGTACTTTTTAATGAATGAAAAAGAGGTTTTTTTAATGAATGTTGAAAGAGGATGAGAGGGGAATGATGTTGTAATCTCTTCTCTTTCTACATGTACACAAAGTGTTGCATTTTTATATCTGGCCAGCATTGTAATATTGTTGATAATACTGTTGTTGTTGTTGTTGAGTCCAACCAGGTGGCGGTGGTGCACCTGTTGCTGCTGCCGGTGCACTTACAGGCATTCCTCCTCCTACTGCTGCTGCTACTGCTGCGGCATCCATACCAGCATTAGGAGCAGCTCGTGCATCATAAGGTGGCATCCAGTTGGCTGTTGCAGGTGCTGCATAGGCAGCATAATTGTAAGGTGAATAAGGATCATAGGCTGCTGTGGGTGCTCCTCCTGCTGTCGGTACTGCTGTGGGTGGTTGTGGTTGTGGTGGTCCTGTGGTGTTGTTATTATTCGAGTTGTTTCCTCCTCCTCCTCCTCCAGCAGTACGATCTTTGCCCCAAGAAAGTTTAGCAGGTCGACCATGAATAGCGATCCCTTGAAGTGAGAAAATAGCATTTGCTGCATTTCCATGTGTGTCCATCCTAGCATTGTCGTACAAGATTAATCAACCCAGCCGAGTGGATAATAATGAGCCATTTTCATACTTTATAAAAGCAAAACCGCGTTCAGATTGTAGACGAATATCGGATACAAAGCCATAGGATTGAAAGAAAGGTGCTAAGTCTTGTTCTGAAAGAATGGATGGATCCGTTAGCTCTCCTTCTATTCCTATATGCCTTGCTACTAATACTACTACTACTTACGTGTGACACTGTGGGGTAGATTACCAATATATACAGTCGTATGATACGGTGGGGTCTGTGCGTAGACTTGTTCGTATGATAGATTGGCTGGTATTGCTATTTTGAAAATAAGTCATCCATCACTGATATATACCTATCCCCCCCATACTTACAATACTGAGTCGTAGAAGTGTTGCCAGTCGTTTTTTGGTTTGCCCAATTACAACGGATAGCACGGGAACCCAGCCATTCACCATTCATGGTGGCAATAGCTTGCTCAGCATCTTGTCGTTCACGGAAAGCCACAAAACCGAATCCTCGAGACTTGCCAGTTGTTTGATCCCACATGACACGTGCTTCGCTACAGATAGAGGAACGTCAATATTACATCATTCTCGTTACAGATAAAAGGTTACTTACGACATGGATCGAAAAGGTGTGAAAGCTGTTGCCAATACTTCATCCGTAACTTCGGGGCTGAGATCACCAACGAAAATGTGAAAATGATTGCTGGTATCTTCTTTTTGAGCTGATCCTTGTGCTGCCCAATTGACACGGATTTCCTAGATGTGTTTATATATAAGTAACGCCATAAAGAGACACATTCACAAGATGGCAACTTACATGATCAAAAACGTATCGTCCTGACATGGCTTGCATCGCTTGTTCAGCTGCTGCATGGTCTCCAAACTCAACAAAGCCGTAATTGAATCCACCGTGAGAGTACTATCATTTATCGTTTAGTTGCCATGACCACCATCACTATCACTGCAGCCGCCGCCACCATCCTCCCCAGTCCCTCCACGCGTGATAAGCCAGATATATCAAAAAGAAAAAGCAATAGAGAGTGGCTCCACCTTCCCATATCCTGGATTGGAATGCAACATGATTGGCTTGATACATCAAGATGTAGTTGTTGACGAGTCGTAAACGTGGGTGTTGTATACGGTCGTGGACCTCTCTGCTTTTCTCGGCATAGGCGTGTGTGTGCGTGTGTGTGTGTGTATTTTCCTCCCAACTCCCCACTCTTTTTTGCCTCTACTCCATTGCTTCACGAGGGCGAAAGGGAGGCCAATGGATAGCTTGACATGCCGCCTTACTTACATTGCGATCACGTATGATTTTGACATTACCAACAGGGGCGATGACTGAGAAAATCTGTGTCAACATGTCTTCAGTGACTCGAGGATCGAGGTTGCCGACGTAGAGTGCCTTGCATCCGTCATTAGTGGTTTGTGACATGATAAGAAAGGATAATAAAAAAGAGTAAAGACAAAAAGGGACAAGAAAAGAAAAAGAAAAAGAAGAGAGGGGGGCTAATTCAATCAAGCAGCCAGCAGCAGCAGCACACCTGCAAGCATTGAGTTAACTCAGTGCATTCACTCACATCGACTCATTCACTCTCACTCACTCACTCACTCACTCACTCAGTGTGTGCCGTGTCCTTGTTCCAGTCACGTTTTTTACCACCCATCAACCCTCCCTCATCCGACAGCGGGATTCTTTTTTGATACCCTTTATTTCCCCCCTTGTCAACTACTACTACTACTATGCTTGCCTCGGCACGTCGTGTTCTTGCCAAGTCGCAAGCCTTGGTAACCACCACCACAACCACTCGTTTCCGTTCAACCCCTACTGCTTGGACACGTGCAGCAGCTCAGTATACAACCACCACCACCACCACAACAACAACCAGTCATCGAGCTTCTGTTACTGGCAACAAATCCATTCCATTCAGTGAACACATTCGACAACTGGATCATTCAACACCAAGTCGTGAACAAGTCTTGAAACTTTTGAGTCAGGCACGAACAGCTCCAGAAAGGGATATCAATAATGTTATTACTTTGACCAAATGGTTCTATCAGCCACACAAGGGCAACCTATCCAATGACATTCTCAATGATATCAACATGTGGAAGGAGGCAATCAAGATCGGTTATGGACTCACTAGCAAAGGCCATCCCAACGTATTATCGATGCTGGTCAGTGCTTTCAACAAACGATTCCCTACCGATCAAATCAAGGATAGTCAGGCATTGGAAGTTTTAATCAGAGTATGTGTGTTGTTTATTGTCATTTGAAAGTATTAAGCACTTATGGATCAATCACGTGATAGGCTTATGGTATCTTGGAGCGTCCCAAGGCTGTGAGAGCCCTTCTTGCCAAGCATCCTCGTCAAGAAGAATTGCATGTTGCTGCATTAGTCGCCTATGCTGATTCCGGTGCCTATAGCCTATTTGATGCTCTATTGAAGGACACAGTACATGAGTTGTCACCGGGGGATTACAAAAAGTTAGCATGGCAGTTTGCACATCGTGGCCAAGTGGAGCGAACAAGCGCCATGTTGGAAAAGTCGAGCTTATCCGCAGAGGACCAAGATCTCATCCTATTATCAGCACACAGATCAGCTGCCCATAGCATTGTGCAATACCGAATCTCATCCCATGGTGTCTCTGGTCAACCCTTGAATCAAGTGGGCACGTCAAAGTTGGGTGTTGCATCATGGGAAAAATTGGCACATGAAGAGGAAAATACAACAACGCCGATGGATGTGGAAAAGAGTTGCTTGATTTTGGATTACTTGTGTACCGCCAACTTGATCGATAGCACTCAATTCCCGATGCAACGTGCTGAAGACTTTTTGAAGCGTCAAATCAACTCCAGGAGCCCAAAAGAAATGGCACGCATGTATGGCATCTTGTTGAATGGATACAGCCGAACACAAGAGTATGGGGATCAGAGGAACAGCAATACGCGATTGGATAAGGCATTGGCTCTATTCGAAGACATGAAGGGGATCAAACTCGAATACAGACGTACATTCCATGCTCTTTTACGTGCATGTATCCCGCATCAAGATGAGAAATATCCCTTTGATTACATACGATTGACATCCGCCATGGAAAATACACCACCAGCAATGCGATTGGATCCACGCTTTTTCAAGATTGAACGTATCATGTTGGATTCTCAAGTACGTTATGACAAGCGATCCATCCTCACTGCAATGACATGTCTTGGTGCAGCACGCCATTATCCTGCCATGTGGCGTCGTTTCCATATGCTAAAGTTATCAGGTGTGCGTCGTAGCCAGTCTGCTTTCCGAGTAGCGTTTGCAATGGCGTCTATGGATCGTGATGCATCACAATATGCCTTATCAGTTATCAAGGAGGAATTGGTGCGTGAAATGCCTGACAAGGTGCTCAACTTGGATTTGTACCAGGCCATGCTGGATTGCTGTGTCACAGCCAAGGATGCACGAGCCGCCAAGCAGATCGTTGGTACCATGGCACAGCAATATCCAAAGAAGGACAACCATGAGCATAGTATTGTGTCGTATGCACAAAGTGTGCTTCGTGCTGCCACTCTATTAGATGGATTGGAAACTGAAGCTGGTCAGGCACTAGAGTTACTTGCCAATACACCCCCAGCGCATAATAATCGTGCATGGTTCTGGGCACTCGCATTCAAGGCAACACATGGTGGTCAAGATGCTGCTAGTAGGATACAAGAAATGCAACATACCTTTACACAATACACCATGCAACGTTTCGAATCCATTGGCAAGATCCCCATCCCTGTTCGTGAATCATCTCCCGTTGTTCCTTTCCCTTCTGGTCCTTACAGCTACCTCGATATTCGTATGATCAACATGTACGTGCACTCCTTGGTGGATTCTCAGGATGCCTCCCTCCTTGTGGATGTCCTCAACACCTTCAAGTCTCAAAAGAATGATCGACAACATCTTCATACACGCGCACAACATGCAGTTAGAGACCTGCTGGAGCAGGAACAAAATGATAATATCGATGCTATCCTCAAAGACTTGTAATTCTCTCACACACACATACACACATTTAAATAAAAAAAAGTAGGGGTTTATTGTTATAGAGCATTTTCATAAAGCATCAATGTTGTCAGATCGTAGGTTTATCCAGTTTTCAACAAGATGAGTCAATCATTGCCAGTCTATATACATTCTATTTATTGTGTGCTAGTGCTTATAAAAAAGGAGGTGGATAGCCATTGACTACATTGATGGGGCGGGTGGGTAGGTGATCAAGTGATTCCGACAACACAATGAAACTATCAAACATAAAATTGACGCTGTGGTCAAACCGCTCTACGCTACTCTTTTCCTTTTCTCTCTCCCCAAAATGTCTATTGTACCTGATATCGCTCCAGAAGTTCCTTATGACGAAGACAGCGAAGACGAACAAGAAGAGTCATGGCGTGATCCTACCATTCTGCCCGATCGACATGCATTGCGTTTGGCACAAGGACGTGAACTGGACCGCGTTGACTTTGACATGCACCAAGCAGAAGGACCTGATCAAATGCCTGTGGATTGCTGGATGTTGCCCCCCGAGCATTCTTTGACTGATGTGCTGGGTGAAAAGCGCTTCAAGCTTGACGAGATTCGACGGGATACTAGCGCTTCTTTGAAATATAATGCAAGCAAGCACCAGGTGGATATTTGGGGCGAGAAAGCAAGTGTGCAGCGTGCCAAACAACACTTGGATCTTATCGTGGCGCGTCTCAACGAGAAAGCAGAAGCCAATCGACGACGTACCAAAAAGTGGGGCAAACCAGAACGCGAGTTGACACCACGGGAGAAGCGACGTGTTGATCGTAAAGCAGCCCAACAAGCCGAGCAACGTAGCTATCAAGGCTATCCAGATGCTCCACAACCTTACAATGCTATCGTGCCACTCCCAAGTGATGATGTGCCTTTGACAAAGCTGTTGGGTACTCGTGATGCCTTTCTCAATCAGATCCGTGCAAGCTGCAAATGTTGGATGTATGTGGACAAGAACAAGGACAACACTGTACGCATCGCTGGCCAAGAAGAGGATCGTGTCATTATGGCAGCCACTCGTATGCGAAATTGGTACTTGCTCAATGTCCGTCACCCTTATCGAGCCGTATTGCATTTGATGAAACAGCCACGCAACTACATGCTTGTCAAGTATCGCAAGCTGCCTCAAGGATTCGTCACCTACCGATATGCTACTGGAAGCGCTCAGCAAATGATGTTGTCAGATCATCGACTCTTGGAATCAATCAATATTGGCAGATATGATGAATCACGTATCGACTCGGGCGCAGGTGAAGATTCCACCAACTTGATCGATTTGGATGATCCCATCACCAGCGACACACCATCAGCAACAAAGGAAGAGGATACCAACAGCAATCTTCCCGAGAGTCTTCAGCACATGGATGATGATAATGCGAAAAGGATACGACATGCTTTGGAGTATGGATTGGAGAGCATTCGCTTGTTTGATTGGGAGATCCGCATGAAGCTTCGCTTTGGTCAAGTGTGTTTGATCAACTATCGCCGCATTGACGACACGATCCAAGTGGACAAGCTTGCATTGAAGACATTCAACAATCCAAAGTTCCATATGGAATTGGCTCCCTGTGTTGGTCGTACGATGGATGACATGCGAGGCCTCTTTGAATACATGAATCAACATGCGACTGAATTCAATGGCTCCCCACAAACATCCTTTGTCATTGAGGCCAAACAATATCTCACGTTTACTGCCAAGCAAAGTCCTCCCAGCCATCGATCACGTCGTGAAATATCAGCACCAACACCACCACCCAACGATGACAACATGACACTTACGACCACTATTTGCAATTTCACCAATGAACGCCGTGTTGGACTATGGAATACGTTGACCGATTGCCGTGATCATATCACTGTCAACTGCGCTGATTTGGAATCTGAGTACTCATGGGATCTAAAGCTGCAAACCGCACGTCGTCTTCTTTCTGACAATATGGATTCTCCACATGGCAAATTCGTTGACAGCCTTCGCTTGAATGGGACCACAGGCCGCATGAATCTGCTCGCCAAATCACCCGATTATACCCCCATGCTCGTCACACAAAAGACCAAATGGCTGTACGAATATGAAGAGAAATGGATCATTGAGATCATTCGTGACGAGATTTGGGACTTGGAGTTGATGGACATCCCTGAGAAGCGTCAAGAATTCCATATCGATTTATCGGACCAAGAACCTCATCGCGTCCTCTACAAGGTATCAGCTCGTCGTGAAGAATGGACAGATCGCTTTGCTGACAACCTCGGACTTGAAATTGGCCAAGCTCCTTACTGGACTCCACGCGACTTTTTGGCAACCGAGACTGAAAGTGCCCAAAAGATCATGAACATGGCCCAAAAGATCTCGTCCATTCTTTCCTCAGAAGTACCCCAATATTGGAACACGCTCATGTAATCACACCCCATCATTCCCCCTCACCAGCTCGTTGCTTTGCTTTTCTTTCTCCCCTCATGCATCCATACTCCCATTTTCCCCCTTTACTGCTTTTAGTTGTCAATAAATCAATGTAGCTAGCTTTGCGATTGTACATGGATATAATCCGGTTTGTGGGGTATAAAGAAAGTCAAACGTTTCAAGGTGCGCTCACCCCAACTTGGGATATACTTCACCCCTTTTGTTTATTGTTGAGCATTTTCAACATACACGTGGACCATACAGCGGCCTAATCCGAAAGCTTTCATTCAGGGTGTTTATCCATGACACGTTTTGTGTGTGCACGGTCACTAAAGGTGCCACCTCCGTTGTCTGATTTCTTTGGTGATGTTCTGGGTACTAGCATCATGAGAATTTGCCATACCATATAGACGAGATCAGCCGGTAACACAAGCGCCCTTCACCGAGATTCAAAAATCCCAAAAGCTAGATTGTACATGAGTATCTGTTGTGGAGATTTCGGGAAATTGCGGCAAGGCGGATCAGATGGAAAGAGCACATATTAATTGATGCATTAAAAAAGAGAGGAAAATATGTTTGCCGCGGAAGTCAATGGAGCATTGAGCGAGCACATGCATCTATGTGTGTACATGTGTTGCTGTCAAAAAAGCCGCGGGTGGTCGATTTTAAGTTGTGCATTCACACGCCACCCTATACTTTGTCACTACAACGCATTCGAATGATAGAAAAAGCAGAATAGCAGCTGATAAAGCATTTCCACATTGTTGCATAGGTTGAGTGTTGTGGTGTGTTACTCAAATCAGAGCGTGAGTAGTAGCGTCTCAAAGATAAGCGCGCCACCACCAGTGCTGTGGATCTCGATGCGTTATCGTTTATGCATCGAATGATGTGGGGTCGATTGTGCTGCGTCTCAAAAAAGTGTGTTTCATAACGAAAAAGCTGGCAGGTATTTGTACTTTTTGAACGCGGGTGTATCACATGCACTTGATTATGTAAAAAAGGTTCCAAAGGCGAAGATGTGGAGAAGAGTAGAATGCTTAAAGAGGCAATAGGGGAATTTTCCTAATCCCCGAACAAATCATGTTTTTTCCCGTTGGCACTTTTTGGGTTTGGAACATGGCGGAATCCCTTTACTTTTTCGAACCAGAGAAAGCAAATCATGGTTACATGATTTCGAGTGTAGATAATCAGTGAACGTGTGTATGGTGTGATGATGATTAGCGGCTACTACCGGAGAATGATCCTGGGCTTGGACCAACTGACTGACAGAATCTATGCTGGGTAATTACCACCTTCCTCTTTCCTCTTTTCTTTCATTGTCCCGTTGTTGTTCCTTTACGCCCAAAAATGAATTCTTTACCATCCCCTTCGTCCCTTTCAAGCACATCTTCATCCACAGGAACCACCAAAAAACGAACCAGCAAATCACATGTGCCAACCGCTTGCGTATGTGCTGTGCATCTTTCTTGCAACATTTTTATTAACAGCACATATATCATTAGGTCAATTGTAAAAAGGCCCATCTGGCATGCGACTGTAAGAAGCAATCCTAAAATGACTGTGATGATGATGGGAGCTAACCTTTGCATCAGTATCACGACCATGCAAGCGATGTGTCTCTGTCGGAAGAGCAGATACATGCTATGATATACAACATAAAAAGCGAGGTCGACCCAAGCTTAGAGATAAACGTATAACGGCTCCATGGAAAACCAGTAATGCATTAGGTGATAGCAACAACAACAGCAGCATCACCACTCAAAGTGTCATGGCTGTAGTGCCCGCACTAGCTCCCGGATTTGCCCATTCACGGTTTATCATGACACAGCCCCCATCATACACCGAGGCCAAAGCTGGCAACACAGCAACAACACAACGCCCACAAATCCTCACTGTGCGTATCTTTCTACGAGCTATACAAGCGCATATCATCATTAACACGAGATGATCCATAGATGTTTCTTTCGATCGATTTACGATGTGCACGTGTTTCAGACGAGTCGCTTGAATTGATTGGTCTTTATCCTCAAGAATTGGCCCATCGTTCATTGTATGAATTCATTGTCCCTGAAGATACAGAGGCGCTTGCACGCGTTCACCGATGTTTACTCAGTGCTCGTTTACCAAACACACAAACAATGGTGCATTCTACATCGAGTATCTTTACCAGTTTTCCGCCATCGAACCTTTTAAGCATTGCCAATGGGTCCCAGACTTTTAAAGAAAAACTCAGTATACAACGATCTGAAGGTACCACTGAACTTTTTGATGCACGCTTCTATTTGGGTGGCGGACTGGGCGCTGACTTGTTTGTCTCGTCGTCTCTAAGTCAACTTTACATTGTGTGCTTATTAACGGTAAGAGAGAGATCCTTTATCAAAAATGAAAGCTAATTCAATAATGCATTAAAAGCCTGCGGACCGGTCTTCATCACCAAGATCTATTTCACCTAAACAACAATCACAACAACAACAACAGCCGTTATCGTCGATATCTACACATTCACCACCTCCACCTCCACCACCACCAATACCACCACCAGCACTTGATCATCATCAACCACCTCCACCACCGCCTACACCAACATTAAATGATCCAACAGCAGGTTGGCCTTCAGCACCAACAACAGGTTCGGCATCTCAGGATGATGATTCTTCCCCAATTGACCACCAACCCGTGTGGATGCACCCACATGATTATGTTTATCCCTTGCCTAATACCACCAAAAGCATTGTCAATGCTCCTTCATCTATGAGCATCAATGCTTCAAACTCGGCCTATGCCTTCACACCCACCACATCCACTACCAGCATCTCTTCTCAATAACATGTTTTCCTTTGTATACAATAATACTACTACTTAATAATATCCCTGTATTAAATCAGCATGCAGCATGGTACAAAGTAATCCATCTATCTGTCTATAGATTCACCGAAGGCATTGTGCCGCAAACACCTTGTCGTTGCCAAATTGACATTGATGTATATTGACGAGTTGCTGTGTTTGATCTCTTGAAGCTGGAAGCCCTTCTGATCCAACAGTGACAGGTGCCGTGGTTTCAATGATTTCATCAGCGTAGGGTTGACATGATTGAATCACTCGGGCACCACCTTCCACCATCACGCGTTCAATCTTGTATTGTTGCCGTAACACCTTGAAAACCTTGCCAAAATCAGGACGACCGTCATCTTCCATTTGGATCACGTGGGCACCGGCTTTTTCAAGTGCTTGCTAACAATCACTTAACCATCCTATCCTCCTCTTTTCTTTGTTGTTTCAACTTACTATCTTCGATGCATCAGCCGCCTTGCTGGTCACTACCCAAGGTTGTTTATTGCTCACACCCGTACGATAGTTGGTGATAAGTTTGCAGTCCAATGGCATATCAAGACGCGTATCGAGAACAATCGGTTGTGGTTGTCCATAGGTTTCAATATCAGCAGCAGGTGCATGGCGAGCTACATGGACCCATGCGTCAGTCATTTGAACGTGCTGTACAGGAGTTGTTCGTACCATTCAATTGTGGATTGTCAACCAAGACGGTGCCAATGCCGACGAGGATGGCATCGTGTAAGAGTCGAAGTCTAGAATGAAAAAGTTGAGTTTAAGAATAAAAGGAGAAAAGTTCTAGTATATATATATTACCTGTGAGTCATTGCCATACTTTCAGGGCCACTCAAAAGCAATTGTTGACCATGTTTGGCAATCATCCCATCCAGACTCTGAGCATAAGTGAGCGTAATCCATGGCTTGTCCTTGTGTGGTTGGGGAGGTGATGGATACACTTGATCTAAAAAGTCGCGTGCAGCTTGATATCGGTCATCCATTGTGGCCATTACAGCAGTAAAAAGAGAGAGAGAAGCGCATATCGGAAGCCAACTTTGCACTTGTCAATCAACATGCTCAGAAATCAACCCCCGCTCATGTCATTGCATGAAAGTGGATGCTGTATCCATGGCAACCTTATCACTATTTTCACAACAATTCAAGTCTCAGTTCAAGTCGTACTCAAGTCAATTCACACCCATCATCTCACAGCAATTCAAGTCATTCCACATGGTATTCAAGGCAATCCACTCGCTGTTCAAGGAAATTCACGTTTATTGTTGATGGCAATTCAAGGCTATTCACACAGTATTCCAGACAATCCACCCACTATTCGAGGAAATTTACGTTTATTATTGATGGTAATTCAAGGCAACCCACTAGGTATTCAAGGCAATCCACTAGGTATTCAAGGCAATCCACTAGGTATTATTCAAGGCAATCCACAAGATATTCAAGGCAATCCACAAGGTATCCAAGATAATCCACAAGGTATTCAAGGCAATTCACATGGTATACTTGGTAATTCACAAATCTAGCATGAGATCACATCCTTGATGCAGAGGGGTTTACATATCACTCACGCAATTGCCATGTCACGTGAAAAAAGATAAAGCTGTAGCACCGCCTACTGATTTCCGAAAGCAGCCTTCTCCTTCACTCCACACCCATTCTCGACGCGACGATCGCCTCCGAATGCCAAAGCTCGACAAGATGAGTCCTGAGGAGCAGGTCTCCATTAGCAAAAAGATGTTTTACGGTGGCCTTGCATTTCTGCCGCTGCTATGGCTCGTCAACTTTATCTACTTTTTTCGCACCATACGGCAACCATCAGCACCACGCGAGATGAGAAAGTGTATGTATGGGATGGACCTTGATCGTCATTTCAAAAGTGTACTTACACCACGGCTATGGAATAGATGTGTATATGTCGCTGGGTGGGTGTATGGTATGGTTCATTATCTTGACCACGTGGTATGCACTCTTTGTTGAAAGGCGGACGCAATGGGGTGCTGGAGCCGATCGTATCACCGTCGTTATACCCAAAGGCAGCTAGCTATGTCGATAGAATGAATTATTCCAATATACCCATATCATCATCATCAATATCAATACTGCATAAACGACGACGACTCCTTAGCAGCAGCAGCAGCAGCAGCTCATGATCGTCATCCTTTTTTGGATATTCTATTTCCTGCGACAATGACATCTCATGCAAAAAAGTTAAATGAAGGATGTGCACGGTCGGGCTGAGCATCGTTACCATCAACAACAGAAAGAAATTGACACAATGACACCATCCGAATATTCATGCATATCAGAAAAGAGAGAGGGAATGGAGAAAAAAAAGGGGAGAGAGAGAGGAATTACACGTGGCAAAGAAAAAAGATCGGGCAACACTGCGTTACATTTACATATTGCTGCTGAGCACAGGACATGTGGATATGCATTTTTGAATGAGGGATGAGGATCAATAATATCGGTAAAGAAGTATCCAAGTGAAATGCATTGCTTATGTGAAGAAGGATCACTCTCTGTGCGTGTGTGTGTGCGGGAGGGAAATGAGGATCGTTGCCGATTTTTACCCAAATTTGGTTAAGAATCGGTCTGTGTGTGGATCTTTCTCGCTCCCCCTCAAGCACGACATTCTCTTGTCACCCCCCCCCAAAGAAATAATCGGTAGCAGCAGCAATTGGCCAGTGCAACTCGTGGGTGATGGAGGATAAGGTGGAGGGATGTGCACAGACAAAGACAGCTAAAGAGAGTAAGCAATTTAGGGTGCAGGTGGTAAGAGCGCTTGCTCTTGACAAAGAAATGACAGTATTAAAAAAGGTAAAAAAACGAAGTTCTGCAGGTCGATTGAAATCAGAGTTGGGGGTTGGTGATATGGGATGTTCTCAGGCCCCTTAAAGAGTACGGCGATTCGCCTTTTATAGAATAAACTTGGGGATGCCTTGATTTGACAGCTGTTCTTGATTGGCGGGAAGATCCAATGCATATGCATAGGGACTCGTTTAGCTTAACCAACACATCCATGACACCCTACTTTGTAAACAGCACACTGCACTATGCATACACCCACACTCACACATACGCTTACATGGCATGTCTCCCGCAATATCTATATGCAACCACCCCCCTTGTGTGCTTATTTCACCTGGATACAGAATCTAAATAAAAGGAAGCCATCTGGTGCCCTCGTCGATTTTATCTGCACTTCGAACAACAGTTAAGCGAACGATCACTCTTAAAATCATGTCAAAGACAAACACCTCCTCAGCCAAGAACAACAACAAGATTCGACGTCCTATGAACTGCTTTCTCGCGTTTCGCCTTGAAAAGCAAAATGAGATTGTCGCTCGTTGCCCTGGTGCCAACCATCGTGATATTTCCAAGGTTATCGCAAAGTGGTGGAAGGAATTGCCTGAAGAGGAAAAGGAGCCTTATCGTGAACGCGCCCGTCTCGCCAAAGTCGAACACGCTAAAATGTAAATAAACTTGCATTTTAAGTCAATTTCTTCCGTGAACTGATATGTCATCATCATAGGTATCCTGATTACAAGTACAGACCTCAAAAGAGAAAAGATCGAAAGACTCGCAAATATACACGTCGTCCACAAAACAAGTTTACATCACGCATCGAAAAGAACAACGAGATGATGGAGCTCTTTTACAACAATCCTCGTATGTTGGATACCAAGTCATACAGCGCTGCACTTCAAGAGCATCATCTTCAACAACAGCAGCAGATCATCATGTCTCCCGCATCATCTCCCTTATATACCAATTCCAACAGCCCCGCCAGCAGCTCTGTTACTCAAGATGATCTGGTGCTTTCCCCAGCATGCTATGATGATCAGCAACCTATGATTGTGGGTTCTTCCTCATTCTTTTATCAGCAATCAGTTGCTGCAGCTGCCATGTGCTACGATTGGTCCATGGTGCCTACCAGAGAGTCCTGTGCGGATATGGCCACCACTACCACCACCACCAACAATTATATCACCATGGATGTTCCCTGCGTGACACATGACAATGCCAATCCTCAAATGGGTTTGGTCAATGGTTGTATTGATCCAACCCTTCTCACTAATACCAGCAACACACCCACCGTCCTTTCGGATTCTCCTACCCTTTCTTATCCTCCTATTATCACGGTGAACGATACCGACTACTTTGATGGTTGCTACAAGCCATTCCATCATCAAGCCAATGATACCAACGCCGCTTACATGCCCTCTCCCGGTGATTTTGAACATGGCTACAATATGCAAGCATGATTTATTATACTTTTTTTAAGCTGTAACACCACCCGCATCTCATTCGTTACGCTCTTTTCCATTCTATACCATCACACATTCTTCACACACACACACAAACATACCCCATTCAAGTGCGCGCATACAACTTCTATGATAGACTTCTTTTTTTCTTCTTCTTTACAACAACAACATCACCCTTTTGTAATACTTCTTCTTGTTTGCTCCCTTTGACCTTCTTTCATTCAAACTTAATCACTCTCCTACGTCCTTTTGCATATTTCCATCAAGTACACTACCACCCATCGCATCACCCATTTAGACCTTTTGTAATCTATTTAAGCGAGAATAAACCCCATAGATGAGGAGCTTGGCATAAGATAAGATTATTTCTTCTTTTGGATCAAAGCAATCGTATACATTCGCATATATATAAAAACGCTTTATGTTTATATTGTAGTAGGGAGGGGATATGTTGTTGGATACAATAAGAAGAGTATCATGAGGATATGTATAAAATGTTCCCATCCGTCCAGCCGACTTCAATTGGTCACCGTCAACAATGCTTTTTCAAGAATGAATTTCCCTTCCTTGTACTTTTGATCTTCTTCATAAGCCTTGACCTAATAGACAGCAACCATCATGAGCATGTTACAACCATGGCCCCATGCCCACTTACATATTTCCATCCTAGTGTCGTGTTACACCATTCGCAGTTGATCATTGCAATCGTATGTCGTCCTGTTGTCATTGTCCTGGATACATCACCCCAATTATTAAAAAGGTTGCCATGAACCAATCCATTCGCAAGCTCTTGCCTGTCTTCGAGCTCATTGTCTGGGAACACATTCACACTATGCAAGACATCATATCAGTTTCAATTCTCCTCTTAAAGATATCAAGCATGGCAATACTTGCACGTCAGAAAATAAAAAGGCTGGACCGGATTCACCATGGAAACTCTACAACGCCATTGCCAAATGAGCACAAGCATTCCATTGAGGATGGGTGGTTATATACCCTTGACATGATCTTGCGATCGGTTGATAAGTGGGTTTTACACTTTGCACAGGCATACACCTTTTTGCCCTCCAAGAACACCTTGTATTTCAATCCCATGTGGCGGTGACAAGGAGAGATAGATATATATAATAGAGCAGTTTTTTTTGAATAAAGTACAAGAGAGAGAGAGAGAGAGAGAGAGGGTGTGTGTGTGTGTGTGAAACATTGTGGTTTATAATGCATCTCTTCTAACCAGCCAGCATCCAATCAATCTCCTTGACGTCACTTTATGATACGAGTCATCATGCTATCCAGTGTTGTTTCCAGAACTTTTAAATCTTGTGGACGAGAGAGACGATGATCACCATCTTCTATCACATGCAAGGTTGCTACGGGTGAAAGAGACTGCTGTAATAAAAGTGCTTCAGAGAACGGAGCATCGGGATCCTGCCGACCATGTATCAAGTGCACCGGGCATTTAACATGGTCCTCCTTGTACGACCATAGTGCTTTTCTTGAGTCAAGTAGCATTCGAATAGGTATTTCATAGTAGCCTTCCTTTGCATAAAGGGATGGACGACGCCAGATCTCGTTTTCGTTTTGAGTGGGAGCTTCTTTTAGCCATCGTTCTGTATTGTTGACAGCGCCACCGACACCAATGATACCTCGCACTTGATCAGGGCGTGCTTTTGCAAGTAGTAATGCCAACCATGTCCCCATACTCGCTCCCACCAGCACCAGTGGTTGATCTTGAGGAAGCATCGCAAGGCTTGTTTCAAACCACGTTTGTACAGATGCATCCGGTTGATGGTCCCATGCCATATATCCATATCCATGTTGCTTTGCATAATCACGTACACACTGAGCCTTGGCTGATGTCTTGCATGTCGACCGGTATCCAGATATGAAACATAGCAACGTCGTGGTCGTTGTCGTTCCCAGGTGACCAGGAATGTGCTTGATCAACCCAGTTGCCATTGCGCGTGTGCGTGTGTGTGAAAGATGAGCGAGTTTAATAACTCCACAGCATTCCTTTTTCTCGTTTCACATGTCATCGCCATCCATCACCACCACCCCATTTCCACCTTCTCGCGACGATAACACTGTAAAGTTACGACGTCAAGAAGCAGCTAATGCGTTGCAACGATATCCAGTACTTGCTTTGCACGCTGTTCGAAACGGCGAGGTAACTTTTCTTGGGTATAGTATTGTCCTTATCAGCATGACTCATTTCCTCCCAACAATAGTCGCCTGCCATGATGCGTCTCAAGTTGATGAGGTAAATTACAAAAGCATGTTGTGTATATATGTATTGGTTTATTCATTTCCATTTAGCATGATGAGTAATCGACCTTTACAGCCAAGCCATGCCACAGTCAAGTACAAAAAGGGTGGCGTTGCAAGGGCGTCATCGTCAAGTGATGCATCATAGTAATTGTAGCAAGAATGGGATACTTTGTTTTGGGTTTCTTTGATATTTACAAAAAGAGGGCGGGGGGATATGATATGCTTAGCTATTGAATAAAGGTTCGCACTTTTCCACAAGCAAAAGCAAACATTTAACATAGTCGATCAAAGCATTGGGCTGGTCTTGAGGGCCTAAGATACTATCCACATCCCACGAAGGCATCTTGCCCACACCCAGATTAAGATTGGACTTGAATGCTTCATCATGCAACGTGTAATACACCTAAATTGACGTTGTCAGTTTCCCCTCTTTGCATCCATTATATGAATATACATTACCTGAAAGTCGTACCACACTTCGCCCTTGCCAGTCAATCCGAGGAACTTTTCAGTACCATAGCCGTTTGAGGGTTGAAGTTTGATGGGCACTCGTTCCACACGTGTGATCTCGACAACAAAAGGAAAATGAATACGATAACGGGTCTTTTGCTTGTATAAAATATGATCCACTTCAAGGAAATCACGCACGTTCTCATATGTCAACTGGCTTGTAATGGGACTATACACATACAAATCCATTAGAAGATATCCTTCTTCTTCTTCTCTCTCAACTTACCATACTGAGATCTTTTTCAAAAATGTTGTATAGGGCTTGACATCGGGACGCCCTAATTCGTGAGTCGTGAGAGACATTTGGAAATCGAATTTTCTATAACCCCATTTTAGTCATTGCATTCAATTGATATACTAGCCTGTTTACCTGTCAAGCGAAACCCAATCGATCTCAGCCACTTTGGTCTTGCGTGTAATCACTTTTTTGAATTCGACGATACCCTGGTTCATGATGAGGACCACGGGTTTGTAAGGGAGAGCAGGTTGGTTGCGAGCCTTGGCATGGATCTCAAAGCAAGCTGTACGGTTGTATGGCTTGGGAAGAATTTCCGAGATAGGCGTGATGATCTCTTCATAGGCCGTTGTCCTATGTGTTAAGGGTAAGACACTGGATCATGAAGTGATCATATCACACTACTTACACATCATTGAAAAGAGGTCGAACACCATGCTCCTTGACAACAATGTCCTTGATTTCCCCAAATTCCCAAGTCTTGCGTTGGATCTCGCTCGTAAGATTCGTCCACAGCACTTTGCCAAGCCTATTAAAAAGATGATTTAGTCACTCGAACACAGTCTATGATATCGCTCCCTTACTTGGCTGACAATTGAATCTCACCACGGAATCCTCGAATACCATCAAGACTACAATACAATCATGTTAATATCCCTGTGTATACTCCTTTTTGGTACCACTTACGCTTCACTCAAGCCTGTCTGCATATTGTGCAGATTGTATTGCTTTGCCCTATATATACGCATAAATAGGTTGACCATAGCCTTTTGGCAAGTATCAACTTACTGTTCAAGCAAGGAAACAGGACCACCGTTGTCATTCCGAGTACTTTGTTGGGGCATGATACGCATGACACGACGTTGTGGTTGTTGCTGTGGTGGTGCCATGGTAGGTGTTGGGTATACGTCATGGTTATTGACTGGTAATGCTGGGAAATCTTCCGCGTTGGGTGACATGTTTGAATAATTGTTGGTAGGTCGTGGCGTAGTAGGTGACAACATGGGTGCTCTAGTTCGACCTGTGGCAGCATAATTGTTACTGAATCCACGATCCTCGCCCCATAACCCCTCACCATGCATGGATGATTGCTGTTGTTGATAGGTAGGAGCATTCATATATGCTGAAGGGGTTGGACCCGTTGCCATCCGATATCCTGGTGAGGGTTGCTGTTGTTGTGGTGCGGGACGCATTGCGTGTGCTTGTGGTGGTAGTTGCTTTTGTTGTGGAGGAGCTGCTGTACGAGGTGGAGCTGGACGTCTAGCTGGAACAGCAGCAGCAGCAACGGGCGCCATAGGTGCTTGATGTTGTTGTTGTTGTGGTGGTGGTGCCACAGGTACATCCAAGAGATCTTTTGGTTTCTGAAGTTGATTGGTGACAGGGTCCTTAAACACTGGCAACAAGACATAGTAAGGTCGTAAAGAATCCGCATACATCAAATCCACAAAGCTCTTGTGGGCATATCGGTTGAGGTTGGCAAAGTACAACCAATACTTGTCGGATTGTGTGGGATAATGGACGCATGGGACAATGATAGTAGGACGCCGACGTGCTTTCTATACACAATGGTCATTCATTATATTAGTATATCATCAACAATGAACCCTTTCCGTATCGATACTCACATAAAGCTTTTGGATATTGCGAAATCGTTGTGCAGCCTCTTTCAAATCACGTTGACTGTAACCCTTGATGATGATTTCCTATATACACACGTATATGTCAGCTTATATTACTCTATCCAATAAATCACCACTTACTCGATTGTTCAATTCACAGATGGTATCGGTTTCATCACCAACGACCTTGCAATAGTTGAGAGGCTGGCCATTGAGGGGATTGACACCTTGAAGCACCTCGGCTGGGTTTTGGATATTCTTTGAGAAAGCAAAAGTGTCCTCAAGCATATCATCCTCACTCTCGGAATCGTCCGTATCCAGGTAATCCAGCAAACTGGGTGCTGGTGCAGCCTTGGTCGATGCTGATGATGCAGCTGGTTTTTCTTTGGTATCATCTTCCAATTCTTCCAAATCCAATGGTCGTCCCACAATTTGAACCTCGGCCTTTGTTGGGGTTGATTCACCACGTGACATTGGTATTGGCGTGGATAAAGGAGTATCTCGTAAAGTGGTTGTGGTCGACAATGCTGCTGCAAGATCCTCTTCTTCCTCTTGATCCCTCTTTAGTTGCATGTTCTTTTCATAATCTTCGATCGTTTGGAAAGTGCCATTCAACATGTCGTCATCCATACTCTTGTACTATAGTGCATCATCCATCTATTAGTAACCTAAAGACGCGTCTGATATGATATATACTCACAAGATGGGGTAGCAAGCTGTACGTGATTTGCAATACGCTACATGTCATATCAACGCGTGAGATGTCTCGCTCTCTCTTTTTTCCTATCACCCCTTTTTATACTCACGTCTCTTCCACTGCTGCCGGCGATCGAGAACTGACAGTGAAATACTATTCTATTGGTGTTAGTGGACCGTATGCGTGTTTCCTTGACCCTTCCAAAAAGCTTCACTTGCCTGATCCCTTGTGTCAAATGTGATTTTGGAATTCTTGACTTCTCCAAGCTGCCTATTGGAATGGAACAATAAAGAACATTAGTTTGAATGGAATAAAAGTTGCCAATTCGATACGTACATGAGCTTCTTTTCGTATTTCTGATACATGGTCTCCGTGATATACACCACCGGAAACACCTTGAGGGTATCTATAGCAACAGTACATTGATAAGCAACGAGCAAGAGTGCATGGTAAAGAATGCTTACGGATCGTGGTCATTGTGGGTTTTGACAGGTGGGAGAGGAGAGTGAAAGGGAGGTGGAATCCTGCTGTTTCAAAATCCAGGCTGATGTTGCCACACCCTAAAACTGATCTTTGCATTGCTGAGACAAATTTGCGTGATGGCAATTCATTGTCTTCCTGATATAGGCACCACCCAACCCATCCTTAGCTTGAAATAAAATGCTCATTATCCAGCACAATCACACATCAAAGTCATTGTTGTTTAGATTGGGAGCCAGAAATTTATCATGCATCAAGCATCACCGAGAATGAGAAAAGTGATCTGTTATGTGGTGATGCTGCTATTTATGGTGGCGGCAATTGCAACAATATCAATACATAACAACGCCGGGGAAACCAGGCATACTGCTACATAAGATATAAGAGTGCTTTCAGTTGAACAAGAGGAGATACATACGAAACACTCGCTCGTTTACTATAATCAATCTTCAACCTTATCCTAGGCTACATCAAAAAAGGCCTTATAGTGGGCACTCATACAGCCACGTATCCTTTATGTACATCCATAATCTCATTACTTTTCATTATTGTATTATTCAATCCTTCTTACACGAGATGTGGCGTTTTTATTTTCATCACATGATATGCCAAAAATGCTCAATCCAAACACAAAGCCATCGCATTACCCACAGTACGGACTACACAAACCAAACTCCATCTCCTACTCGCAATGATCTCTCATATCTTTCATTCGCTGCATCATAAACAAGGCATTTTTAGAGTGTCATCATGATGGGTCAAGCCCTATTACAGATACTACGCCAGTCATATTGTTTACAAGTCATCCATTCAAATCCTCTTTCATGGTGAGTGTAAGAATACATTGGTATCTGAATGAAGAAGGTGTTGGTCGGAAAGGATGCCAATATTTATGGTTGAAGATTAACCCACGATCCACTATGTTCAAAGTCATGTGACACTGACAACATTTTGGGTCAAAAGTGCGATCATGCCTTTTTTTGAGACCTGGCATATGCAGTGTATACCTCCTCCTCCTCTTTTATTGACTACTCTCTTCCCACTGAAGCATGAATCGCCTCCCTCACGAAGTCATTCTCAACATTGTTTCGCAATTCGGACCCATGGACTGCATTGAATGCTATCAAGTCTCTGGACAATGGCGACACCTTTTGCCGTTATATGCAGCACGACCTTGGCGAGATATCACCGTGGACGAGGACTCTTTTCGGATGTTTTCTTATGTCAATGTATTTGGGCGCTTTGTACGAACTGCAAGACTCAAGCTGAAGGTGCTTGGAACAATGATCACAGCCTTGGATCGATTAAAGTCATGCTCTTTGTTGGAGAAGCTTGGTAGGTGAAGAAGATGATGATGGATATGGTCAATAGGACATCATTAACTAAACGCACACATAGAGTTACGAGATATCTATGTTACATTTCCCTATGCTATTCAAGCACAGTTGATCTCTTGTTTCAAGCGTTGGCGTATAGACACACTTTCCATCATCAATGTCCGGGCTCCCAAAGTGGATCTTACTGATTATATCGTGCTTGCAGCAAAATTCAATATCCCTCATGTTGCATGTGTCGGCATTGGTGAAAGTGTTTTCGGAGCACCAGAATGGCAACTGCATTCCAGCAATCTCAACGCACTCGTTTCACTTGTCATCGATGCTCCAGCTATGGAGCTGTGGAATACCAGAGCTTTGTTATCTTGCACCCCAAACATTGAATATCTGGAACTGGGTTTATCCTTCAGGGATGATGCGCTCATGTCATCTATCTTTACGCTGTGTCCCAAGATCACTCACATTCACCTGGATTACGACCTTGCGAGACCAGATGATGATATCTATCCCAGAGACTATTTGCAATTTCCAACCAAAGAAGCATCGGGTGGTGATCAAGAGGTTTATCCTGGTTTACGTTATTACTGGAATGGCATATCACCGTTTGATCAAGCTGAATACAACATGTTATTGAGATACCAGTCAACTTTGGAGCTTGTTCGTGTTGGCCAATGTGACCCATCCAGCTTTCGCCCAGATTGGGAGACGTTTACAGCTTGCTTCCTACCTAACACAACGCTCAAACACCTCGTATTACCGCTCTATCATCAGCACCTCGGCTCACACACTCAATACGAAGATGGATATGCCTGTTGGCTCAACGCGTGTCAAGGATTGGAACACCTAGAGTTGCGTTCTATTTGGTATACGCTTGGAGCATCGATGATGCATACATTGGAACATCAACTCCCTTCACTTCGACGCATCGATGTGACTTTTCCTGCATTTTCCCCCAACGTTACCGATAACCCTTGGTCGGGTAAAGGAGGAGGTCTCTTTTTAAACCAATTGCAGTTGCTAAGAGCACTCCGATATCGTTGCAAGCACACGGATACCTTTAAAGAGCTGCATGTCGGCTTTCATGGACGACACAACATGTGCGATATGGCAACTATCCTTTCGATGGTGACGACCATCCGTTCGCTTGAAAAACTCACTATAGAAGGCATTGATTATTATGTCTCTGATGATGAACCGGATATTGCGTGTCATGTAAAAAGGAATCGGAGGGTGGTGGACAGGGGCAGTAGTATCACGACTGCTGCTGCATTGTCGGGATCGCGAAATTCTCAGAAGGGGAGGGTGTCGGGTCACACACGCACACACACACACCACATTTCTTTATCCTGGAACAGCTGCCAAGCTTCCTCTCTTTCTGCCAAGCAACACCTTATATATAATATATACCATCTTTTGTATGCCCTATCTTGCACCAAAATTACTATACACTTTTCTATTCGCATGTCAAGGTTCAGCCCCGGTCTATCTCGCTCTCTTTTATTCCTCTCAACTCGGTCTCAAGAGTGATCAGATCGGCCTTCTCGTCGCTATTGGTAAACTACTGCTACATTCAGCTTCCCCATTAAGCATACGTTGCTGACACACACACAGCACCATTCATTTCTGCCATTGCATGCCCGTTATGGACATCGTTAGCCGATAAGACAAAGACCCATCGCTATATCATGTGCATTGTTCATACGCTTGCAACACTTGCGATCGTCAGTGTCATGGGCATCTCGGTTGCAGTACAACATATCGAACCCGAAGGTGAACGAAGCAGTGTAACAGTCGCCTTGGTTACCATCACATCCGTTTGCTTTGCGTTCTTTGGAGTTCCTGTGGGTCCTTTGGTAGATGGTGGAGTGCTCAAGATTCTCGGTCGACACAAGGATCAATATGGTAATAAGGGATATTATGCAAGTAGTGGATGTAGCAAGTATCTAATTCTTCTCTAGGTCGACAACGCATGTTTGGATCTATTTCATTTGGTGTAGCATCTTCGTTGGTGGGCTTTATTACCGATTGGACAAACGACATGAACGCCATCTTTTACGTGTATGCAATCTCAGCTGTTTGTTTCATTATGGTGGCAGGAAGCACGCAATTCAAAACGGAAAAGATTGATACACAACGAGGCCAGTTGCTTTTACGACCTCCTCAATTCAAACCATCTTTTAATCGAACGATCGCTGCACCACGTCCATCTCCCTCTTCTTCATCCTCGACATCACAACAACAACAAAAACAACAGCAAAGAAAGAGGATAAAACAGTTTCAGCTTGATTATGATGCCTACGAAGATGATGATTTCTTTACTGATGGCATGGAAGATGATATGCAAATGCGCCAAAATGAAATTCAGCGACTGATCCAATTCGCTACGGAGTCCAGTATCATTGAAGCCGTCAATTTATCCAATCCACCAGCATCTCGACGTCGTTATTCCAATGTCACCGGTACCGATATGGATGAAGCTGCCAATGCTGTAAATGCAAGAACACCCACCAATGTGATTGAACTCTTACGCGATCCACGTGTCCTCCTCTTTTTCTTGACCATGATGCTTATGGGCGCTTCATTGAATATGGTCGTCAGCTTTTTATTCATCTTTCTCAAACAAGATCTCGGTGCAAGTTCATCCGTCGTTGGTTTGACAGGCTTGGTTGGATCCGTTACAGAGTTGTTGTTCTTTTTTTATTCAAGAGATGTAAGTAAATGATGGGATCAAGCGCGAAGAGAGACTAACATGATGACGTGATATATAGCTCATTCGTTTATTTGGCATCAAGAGTCTCATCATCCTCGGTCATGTCCTTACCATCATTCGTATCTTTTCTTATACCATACTTCCCAAAGGACCCAGTGGTGCTAATATTGCTCTGGTATTGCACTTGCTCAATGGCGTGGCATTCTCGGCGTTATGGGGTGCTGGCGTTGTTCAAGCTGATGAATTAGCTCCTCCATCACTACAAGCAACTTCTCAAGGTATGCATACGCGAATGGGATGATTGAGCTATATATGATTCTCATCGTTCTATTCTATGCTTAGGTTTATTGGCTGCCATGTATGCGGGTGTGGGTGCTGGCTTGGGCAGTCTCATGGGTGGTATCATTTACCAACGAGCAGGGGCCAAGAGCATGTTTGCTACAGCCATCGGGATCACCACGCTAAGTCTGGAGTTGTATCTTGAAGCCAACACACGCTGGGGATTGAGTGATATGATCAAATGGACGTATCGGATGACGGTGCGAATGTATAAATGGACACAACGAGGACGAGGACCTGTGCCACGATGGAGTGGACCTCGTAGTAGAGGACATATTCGACTTGAAGAAGATGGCGACGATTAAAACACATCATCAAGGAAAGAGACATCCAACTTTTTTGTATATACGCATATCCCATATCTACACAACACCTATCAGGATTCAGGAAGAATAGAAGATTTCAACAACAATGCTTGATATATACCAGTTTCTCTCTGCATTCAATTTCATCACTGACAGCTGATCATGTGTGTGTGAAACATTATTCTTTGGGCACGGCTTGGTGGAAGGATCAATTTCTCTCTCTTTTCTCTTTTCTTTTTTTCTCCATACTTCTTTTTACATCAATGTTTCGTTTTCTATCTTCGAGGGAGTCGAACCCATCTTCTGAGATCGACCATTGCTGTATCGTTTGCTTTGATGATGAGAATGAATTGACGTTCACGACCGACAAGTGTAACCATCACGTGTGCCAGGAATGCATGGTGCAATATCTGAGAACGTACTTGGACAAAGGTTCAAGCATCATGCGTGATTATGAAACCATCCCATGCCCGCAACTCAAATGTAATCAAGAGTTCCAAGCTGCAACAATCATTGACCTGGTGATGCCTTCTCATGAACAAGCAGCAACATGGTGGCAAAAGTTGATTAAAAAGACTACCATCGATAACTTGGTATATAACGCACCACCACCAACCAAACTACGCACAACATACTTACCAGCAGATCTTTTAGGAAACATGTCCTTATGATGATTGCAAAGCCGTGTTTGAAGTCTTGCCGGAGGAGTTGGGAGAGGCCACAACTTTCACCGAGTGCTTGGAATGTCACCGTGGGATTTGCATGCAGTGTGGAAATAAGTGGCATGAAGGTACTATCACGCTGAGCATACATCATGTGATATATTGATGGTGGTGGTGGTGGCGCTTAGGTGATTGCAAGAATAAGCGTTGGGCCCGAGTCACTTTACCCAAGGATCAAAAGGAAGCTGCCATTCGTCGCAAGAATTCAATGGAACTACGTAAAGTTGCAAAGAACAAGGGATGGTCTCGTTGCCCCAGATGCCACCACATGGTCGAGCGTATAGTAAGTGTTGTGTCACACAAAAGGCATCCTTTCTCCACATCTTAACTCATCGCATACGATAGGCTGGGTGCAATTATGTTAGATGCCGATGTGGCACGGGCTTGTAAGTGTGCATTGTTGGCTTTATTCTGCAAAAGCAATTGTCACTGATACATATATGTGATACGTATAGCTGTTATCGATGTGGATCCCTTAGACTCACTCATGGAAATAATGGTTGCAATGTCTGCAGTACCATGCAACCCACTGCACTGCAAGCATACAAGGACGAGAACATTTACCAATACGAGGCAGGAAACACCAATGTCTAAAGACTGACTGCGAATGGCGTGCCATTGTGTGATCAAGCAAATATAGTGCCCCGGGTTGCTTTTTTCCTTTTGTAACCATGAATGACTCAACAAGCTAGCCAATATGGACCCTTTTTTTTCTCTTTGTCTCAAATAAATATGATTGTGTCATTTGAGCGAATGAGAACGAGAGAAAGGTCAGGTTACACCGATTGCGCGATCGTGCATTCAGCGAATCGCGGGAGAACCCCGGTTACACAGGAACCTTTTTGTTCTGTCAAAAAAGTTTGTCCCAGGATCATGCTGCTTTTTCATACAAAAAGAGGGAAAATACTAGTACATCTTTCCCGCTCTTCCTGATCCCCATCATTTTATTCTCATCATACCATGACAAAAATAAGCGCCTTTTTCGACAAAGTCATAGCAGCTACTGCACCTTCCAAACCGCCCATCAACCTGGACCCTGAAAATGAAGACAACGACGCAACAACACCTACATCCAATGGCTATCCACAATGGGCTAACAAAATTGGCCAGTTTATATACATGCTATGGGATAAATGCCTTTGGTCTCCCTTCAGTCGGACATGGGCATTATTAAATCGCTGGACGAACCTCACATTTTGGATCTTTGCTTCCATCCCAATTGGCGTGTTGGTGGGATATTATCAGCCAGAGTTTGCAACTGAGATCCAGCCACTGGGTACCGCCTTTATTCGAATGATCAAGATTTGTGTTGTCCCTCTTATCTTTTCTACGCTGGTCGTGGGTATTGCAGGTATGTTTGTTTGTGTTTTGAATTCCTATGCAAATGGTTGACTTAGTTGTACTAGGCCATGGAGATGATATTTCAAAGATTGGCAAATTGGCTATCAAGACGATCATTGTATGTGTAATGGAATCATGGCTACATGCATCAATTCACTTACCATTTTACATAGTACTTCGAAATTATCACCACACTGGCCCTTGCTCTTGGTTTAATCATGGCCAACCTTATCAAACCTGGTCAAGGTGTGGAATTACCACCGGAGAGTGACAATGGCGATGCCAACGACTTGGCCAAAAAGAGCGGCGACATTAGCTGGGACGGCGAAATGTTCCTCATCATCCCCGAAAACTTCTTTGCCGCTGCTGTGGAAGATCAAATGCTAGGCATTGTTTTTTGTGCTGCCATGTTTGCATGCGCTGCTATCAAGGCTGATGCCAAATCACGCGAGGTGATGATGACTGTCTGCGAATCCTTGTCCCAAGTCACTTTTAAAATGGTTGCCTTGATCATGAATTGTAAGTTTTGAGCACAATTCTTTGAGTCGTATTCTTACATATATATATACCATAGACGCTCCTATTGGTATTGGTGCATCTCTTGCATCGACAGTGGGTGCGAACGGTATTGGTGTATTAGCGAATCTCGGCAAGTTGATCGGTGGTGTCTATGCTGCTCTGGTTATCTTTTTCCTGGCAGTGTTCATCCCCATTCTCCTGATATTTCGAATTCCTCTCGGTGGATTTCTCAGAGCCATGGGTCAGCCATGGCTTATTGCTTTCAGCACATCATCCAGTGAATCCGCTTTACCCAAAGCCATGGAACGAATGCGTGAATTTGGGTGTCCCAATGCAATTGTATCCTTTGTTATTCCCACGTAAGTTATCCTTGTGCATGGATGGATCGAATGGAGCAAGTATATTGATGGAGTTATATATAGTGGGTACTCGTTCAATTTGGATGGTGGTACCATTTACATGTCCTTGGGTGCCATCTTTTGTGCACAAGCGGGCGGCATCAGCTTACCTATCGCAACGCAACTTTCCATTATGGGCACCTTGATGCTTACATCCAAAGGCATTGCCGCTGTACCACGTGGATCCATGATTATCATGGCAGGCACAATTAGTCAGGTAAAGCAAACGATGCTATAAAACAAAGGGAGAAACATATACTGACATTGATTGTGGGTGTAATAGTATAATCTTCCTATGGCAGCACTTACAATGTTAATGGGCGTGGATGCTATTTTGGATATGGGCCGGACTTCGATTAATGTGATGGGCAACTGCCTTGCATGCTGCGTCATGTCACGCATTGAAGGTACTTTTCGAGGACCGGTATGGCGTGAAGAAGAAATCGAACGTCGACGACGAGCTGCTTTGGATGACAATGAAAAATCTGCAGCAGCTGCAGCAGCTGTTGGCTCCATTTTGCCATCAACGACACATGATCTCCATCATCATCAACACAATGAAAAGGAAATCAATGAGGATAAGATTGATGTCATCATGCATGAAACCATTTCACCGGCATCATCCATCAAAAACAATCAAGAAGATCACAAAGCTCCTTAATCCTATTACCCCATTATTAATCCTTCATACCACCCTCCCCATCATCATCAACGTGTACATAAGCAACAATGTAAATATAAATCGAAAGCATAATATTAATACAACTTTTATAAGAAACGAGCTACAAGTACTATATACATTGGTATTTATTGATCCTTCTTTGTATCAATGGTGGGTTGTCGTCGTCGTCGTTCAAAGACCCAACCAAGAATGATAGCAGGCGTTAAAAAGACAAAGAGCATGGAAGCTGCTAATCCGTAGTTTTGAAGGTCAGCTGTGGGTTGCATCAAACTTGCAGTTGCCAATCGTGGAAATGCCACCTCGTTGCCATAATGGAACACCACCAACAATATCACATTGACCACCAAAGCATACATGTTTTTGCGTTCTTTCTCTGGAACATAGAACCATCCAAAGGCAATGGCTGCCAATAATTCAGCGTAGGTAGCGAGCAAGGGATATTTTGACCATAACAAGGTACCGCCAATAATGACACGTGACCAAGGATCGAGCAACAGGTCGTGGTTGTGGACAAGCCAATCTTCAACCCAATGGGAGAATGATGCTGCAAAACCGGCTAAGAAATGTTGACGATCGTTTCCACCAACGATGACTTGAGCAAGAAAACCGTAAAGTGTTGAGAAAACGAGGGCACCGACAAGAGAATGGCTGTAGTCGCAGTGTAGTTGTACTCCCAATTTTCCTTCAGATGGATCGACTGTGACGCCCTCTGCATGCCATATGGCGCAAATCACAGCAAAGACGATATCAAGGAAACCAACTCCAATGGTAAGTACGTATGCAGGCGTATTGGGAAACCACCGACGAAGTGGATGCACCGTTGCAAAATGGCCAATGAACATGTTTTTGTGTAGTGGTCGTTGCGCTCGAGCAGCAAAACAAGATGGATCTGGTGAGAGGGCTATTTAAAGGGTCGAGTGGATTTGTCAGCGTTGCAGGTACAAAGGTGTGTGTGTGTGTGGCGGTGCAATTAATAAGCATTGGGTTGATGGCGCAATTGTAGACACCTATCCATTGTGTCACCTTCAACACTGGATTCCTTCCTTTTGTTTCTCTGCCACCTGACAATGGATTCATACCCAGTATCAAGTAGTTAAGGAATGTTGAAGAATAAAAAGTCATAGTCTCATCACAAAGACAGTCGTCTACCTGGGAGCCAGGCATATAATGTGGAACGTTGTACACATGTTGTTTCTGTCCCAAAGATACATTTAATTAAAAGTACATTGACGATAGTAATAGAAGCATATAAACAAAGTAAACTACTACAACCACCATTAGATTCAGGAACAGGCGGCTTGCTTGCAGTTTTTTATCCAACGCACAAAGGGTATTGCCAGCAGTATTATGAAATGAGCTGTGGTGGATATAGCAGCAAAGATGATAATCAGAATACCAGTAATAAGAAGACCCTTGTGCAAGGATTGGCTGCATACTGTTGAGCATCGGTTACTGATATTTGGATCACCGTTGCAGTCGTCCGTGCATTGATTGCTCACCAAGGCCGATCCAGTCACCATACAGGCACCACCTGCCAATACGATAATCGATAGCACCAAACCAATAATAGCACAGCGTGTGCCAATCCTCATGAAACCACATTTCATGGTATGCTTTTCTTCACGAGCATCATATGGAGGATCTCGTAGTTCAGATGCTGCAGCAAGTGATTGTTCTCCAATATTGACGGTCCACTTTTCGTCTCTCTTTTCCTTTGTATCAATTGACACAGCTGCATCTTGACCGATATAGTAACCTTTTGGAGTTAGGTAATAAGGTGGCGGCTCGTCTTGTGTTGTGCTGTTGTTGAAGTCTGTTACATCATTTGAAGGGCAATGTCTTTGTGGAGGAGAGGTGGAGGAGGCATCTACAGTGGATGTAAAAACCATCTGAGGCCGATGATCATCTTCGTTGCAGTTGGTGGTCGTGTGCATGGTGAATAACAGTGCAAGTAGTGGCATCGCATGCAGCTATTTATATAGACATGATTATCGGAAACAGGCCAACGCGAGCGATCTCCCGCAAAACCAACCGACGATGTTACACAAGAATGTATATGTGCACTTTGACAGCATCCAGCGCTTCCTTTTCTTATCAAAAGGAACGTCAATGTAGTTGATTGAACAATTGAAGGCATTATAAAGATGGTACCAAGCTATTACTGTAAAAAGAGTAACCAGATGCATGGCAGTAAAATAGCACCACCTCTTGCTTTGTATCGACGACGGATACGGTGCCGAGATAAATGCGTGGTAGGCAAGTTGCATCCCGGCACCACCAGATTATTCATTGTCAGCATCCATAAATTGAAATGAGCCTAAAAGGATCAAGGAAATCTTTGCGCAGACGAACAAAGAGCAGCAGTAAAATGGCCCCGTATCTGGGTCATGTGACATGTCAAAGTTTCGTGGGTGGGATGAAGGATTTTAAGGGACACCATATCGATCTGCCTTTATTCGACTACGGGACCATTCTTCGCATTGCATTCACCACAGTGGTATCTCCAGCGCTAATTAACAAGGCAGCCAGTTTAGTACATGGCGACCTTAACGGTGTTGTGGAGACAATAGAAATGATATGTGTATTGTAATCGTCCTTATCATAATAATAACGTTTTTATTGTTTCATTTACGATGATGTGATTTGGGAATGGGAGATGTATGGGTGTGACAATGTTTGCTATTCGCATCAGGGAAGCAGCTGTTAATTCAGACTCTAAGAGTAAGGCAAGTTTGGTAGAGACCATGAATGTTCATTGTCAACGTCTTGTAACACCGCTAGAGACACCATTGTGAAGTTTGGTCTACTTTTCCCGTTCCTTGTCCGTGCTGTTGTCGATCGAAATCTTCGAAGAATGTGTATGCCATTACTTCGCTCCAGCGACAGCGTGATCCAGAGCATATAGAGCGAAATTCTCTAGAGATATCACAATCTTTGTAAGAATGACATTAAGAACCAGTTCAGCGACCTTGCCTCACCATGTCCCACAATCTTGATGGTTTGTTGCGCAAATAGAGTGGTGACTGGGTCTGGACGACTGTACGACGAATTCTGCTGGCTTTCTGGAGTGATAGCATTTACTCAACGCAAGGAAAACTTCTTCTCCGGATCACCAACCAACCGGAATAACGATGCATCATGATAGGAACTCCATAGCTCTGCTTCGCTTATCGATACCGTGCTTGCAATTGGTTGATCAGACAGCTTTAATAACCTATAATATCTAAAGTGTTAGGTGATAAGGTTGCGATGCATATCCCCGTTGTAAACTTACAAGGATGCAAGGCTCTTGAATATAAGTGCTTGAGAGTATCCTCGCCAAATGCCGTGATCATGCTGCTGCTATATTGAGGCGGCTTCAGGATCAGCTTCTAGGCCTTCCTTCTCACAAGGGAAGCCACCATGCGGGCTGCAGTAGGCTGTGCCACCTAATCCAACTTTGCACATGCTTCTCGAGGAATGGCTATATATCAAAAGTAATGTGAGTTATTATGTGCTTCATCAAGCAGGAGATTAGCTCTTACCTTAATGAATGAGCCAGATACCACAGCAAAGATAATAACAATCAAAGTAGGATAACAATGGAACGCTAAAGATCATTGCACATATGAGTACCTGGACCATTCACAAAATAAGACCATCCATCACCATGATACTTACCAAGGGCTCCGGAAGTGTCAGCAATCAAAGAGTAATATGATGGAAGCAAGCGTTGTGTGGTCAACATCCTCGTTTATATATGCATAGTGGGCGTGGGTATCTTTTGTGATCACAAAGAGCGATAAAATGCTTGCTGGAAATAGTGACGAGCTGATAGATAGGGTGGAATTCTTCTCATGCTGTCCTGGTATTGCGCCGTTTATTCTTGTTGTTGCTGCCGTCATAAACACCCTTCCTCCGTGATTGTAAAAGCTGCTGCATGCATTGAGTTGAGTATTCCAATAGCATCCAGGGCCGTAAAACAGCTCTCGTCAAAGAATAACGCCTTCTCGTCAATGCCATCCCATCCATCATCATCCTCAGCCGTATTCACGTGATACGGTCCATCGTTCCTGCTGACAACGCGCCAAGTAACCAAGGCAACATTCCAGGATATAGTATCACTGCACTTGATTGCATCCATCCATTCGTAATCATTGCAAATCCAAATGTTGGTTGAAAAGAGCCATCATGTGATCGATGCTGCCTCGTTCTTTGTATTGCAGTGTATTGATGGCTGGTATGGCATCATCCATAGTAATCCGTACATAAAAAAGGCTGCAAAGCAGGTTGCTGCACGTAACTTGAGACAATGTAGTAAAGGCCGTTGTTGCTGTTACGTTTGGTTGTGGCAGAGGAGGGTGCAAGAGCGTGTGTTGTAGTAGAATGACAAGGTTGTGAACGCTGCTTGAGACAATGAAGTAAAGGCCTCGCTAACGGCAGCTGCTGGAATGAATGCTGTTACGTTTGATTGTGGCAGAGGAGAGTGCAATGAGAAGGTGGAGTGTCAAGAAACGCGGGTGTTGTAGTAGTGGGGTGCACACGCCATAAAGCTTGCCATTCAGTCAAAGACAATCGGATCAAGAAAAGTGCAGGATTGCCATGATGGGTTGAAGCAGGACAATCGTTCGCAGGTTGTAATTGTACTTGAATGGTGCAACAGTTGAGATGGGAGAAAGAGGGAAGAGGCTGGGAGTGGAAGAGCTGGAAATTTAAGTTGGTTGAGCTGTCAGGCATATTCATGCACACTGTAAATTAATCCATGAACTTGAGATTGCATACATCGAACCTCAAACTTTCACACAATATGCTCCTGGGCATGCTGATCAACTTTGTCTTAATAAAGAACCCATACTTCATTTGAAAATTTCGAAAGGGAGAGCATAATGTGGGGTTTACTATGATGAGCGGAAATTGGGAAAGCGCCGGATTTATGAAATTAAGTCAGTTAGTATGTAGTTTCTTGGGATTCCCCATTTCGCACTTGAAACTTGGTCAGAAGGTACTCTCGCACATGCTGATCAACTCCATTCATTTAAAAACAGCATGGTTCATTATGTACATTTTGAATGCCGGCCAGCCCAAATGTAAGAGAAAAGTAGGGTCGGCGCTCCTGTTCCCCGAGATTGCCCACCTCGAACCTGAAACTTTCACACAACATCCTTTCGACC
>JNEU01000592.1:0-27625 GCA_000697475.1 Lichtheimia corymbifera B2541
TATAAAAAGAGAGGCAATTTGTCTTCAGAATAAACATCAGTCTCACAGTACTTTATCTTGTCCCTTTGTCTATTTTCATATATATTTGCCTCTGTGGTGCACACGTATAGCAGAGGACACTGAGGATATCGGTTAAACATTTATTATCATAACAATACGACACACGTTGGTCTTTGTTTATTCACCTCCTATTCATACGTACGCATGATCTAATGTGACAACATTTACTTGCACATCATATACATCTCTGGCATCCTCTCCTATTTGCATACTATACACCCGACACTAGAATTAATATATAAAAGCATTGGAGCATCGTCTTCAGAATAAACATCAATCTCAAAGAGACTCATTTTATTGTTCCTTTGTTTTATCATTATATTTCATCTTCGTTTATCACATTGCCTATATACTTTGGAAGTTGCTCATTGAATGACGAAGAGAGAAGATATTCAACTTATGACTGAGAATTTCTGGTGGTTGTGTATTTTCTCGAGGAAGTGAGAAAAAGTACAACACTGCCACTCCAATGGACTATACAGTATTCCAATTCCAATGTATCATGCTGGAATGGACACCAGTAGATGCAGAAACCATGGTCTTATAATCGTATACCAATTTCCGGAGAGGGTTCACTTGTAGAATGGTGAGAAAATAAGCAACCTGGGAGCCAAGCGTGGAATTACGCGTCTGAGCTGCGTTTGCATACGCTGTGGCTTTTTATTTTTGTTATAAGAGGAGCAGTGGTCCGGTCGAAAAATTTTTGTTTTTCTTTCGCGGCTCTATCCCTCCCTTGGACTTTCCAGGTAAGTGCTCTTTTCCACAGGGGATTAATAGGATTAGGTGGTTTGGGGATAGAGACCAGCTGTTCCAGGATGGTCCTGAACACGACCATGAAATAAAACGTATCCGCCCTGTTCAGTGGCGTTAAAGTGAGCCGCCTTGTTTCTGGTGTTAAACGATTCCGCCCTGTTTCTGGCGTTAAACGGTTCCGGCCTGAACATGCCGTAATAATGTTTCGCCCTGACTATGGCGTTAAAATATCCGTCCGGAAAGACGTTAAACTACCGGTGTGGATTGTCAATCACCTCCCCGTGGTCGCACCTGGAAACTTGATGGATGGGCTAAGAATTGGCATGGCTAGTTGTTTACTTTTTATTAATAAAGGGTGTCTTATATACAAATACAAATAGCCCTTGTCTCACTCTTTTATACGTCTCCCAGTTCTGGTATCCTCCTAGTCCTTAATTACTGCTTGGTCAATGGGTCTATTTATTCTCTTTCGTAACCTGATATAGGGAAACTATAATACTATATGCTATGGATGCATGCTATTGAATAATCGCGTGTCATAGGTAGATGAAACGGTGGTGGTGATTGTCACGTTGTGAATGCTATGGTTGTTATGGTGTAAGTAACCCTGATCCATATGCTGCATTATCAAGCGAGAAACTCCCATGTCAACCAGTTGTTCATCATTCCCAAGCATGCAAAAGAACTGTAGCCGTGGTTTCCCTCCATTTTCGTCGTATCAGGCGTAAAGAATGTATGTCGAGGTTTCATGGGCAGCATTTATCAGGTGCGAATAATAGTAGCGAGACTGGCGTTGCGCATGGCATTATCTAAAAGAAGAAATAAAGTTGACGAAATACAAGGGGATTAGACATGAAAGCGATAGGGTATGCATTCACTCTGCTCAACATACCTTTTGGGCTACCTCAATATAACATGGCTTCCACGCATCCCATTTGCCTACATGGCAGTAATCACAATCGCGTATTAAAGATATGACCAAGCGTGTTGTTGAATATCAGTTGCTTGCCTGGAGATAGAAACGCTACTTGGTACTAGACGCCTTGAGTGATCGGTAAGCCTTCATAGCACAAAAGATCCACACAATGTTGCCTGTTGTTGATAACATACATTGTCAACCACCAGAAGGTCGACATGATTGTTCCCATGAAAAAATCTGCATCCTGTTGCTCATTGCTGCTACTTGCTTGTCCTGGTCGGCATACTGCAACTGTGAACAGAGGATGCATTTTTGAATTGGTCTTGCAATAGGCGATAACGCCATGAACACAAGTGGCCACAGGATGTGATAAGGGCAACATTGTCTCCAGAAAGCAGCACTCAGTGCAATAACATCCTTGATCTGCCAGTGATATAACCGAAGAAAAACCTTCTTGATCCTGTAAGTACACACCTTCCATCATAAGTGCACTTGCATGTGATGCATCCCATAATGAACACCCTTACCTTGTGGGACTTCCCAATAACATCCTTGCCTCAAATAAAGACCGTGTATTCATGCCAACCATATCATGCTGCTCCTGTTTCATTGTAAGGCTCGTTAATTAACGACTTTGGCTTTGTAGATCCAATACCATGCATACCAATGAATCTCCAAAACAAAGGAACGATCCTTGACGATGAATGCATTTAGCGATGGATAACGCTTGATAGCACCAAAACGACTCGCAAAATCGTTGCTTGTTGCTGATGTGATACGAGCATTGCTGCTGACATGATCAATCGCATCCATAAGAAATGCTTGAACGTAAAAAGGAACTACCGATAACCGGAACCACGAGGAGATGGAAAGCTTGCTGAACATTGTCGTTGACGTGATCAATCGATAAGAGACCTTCATCGCAGGGTATCAGGATGACAATAACCTGAACCACCAGTGGGCAATCCATGTAAGAATATGGAATAATCGCGTCCAAATGCGTATCATCATTCGTAGCCATGGCAATGCGTGTTTCCACTTTAGGTGTGTTCCAGCGTGGTGTTATCCGTATACCTAGTATTAACAGCAATCAGTGCCTGGTTGCAAGTATAGGTTGACACGACACTGCCTTACCTTGCTCATTGTAAACAATGGGCTGAACATGACGGCGACTGCTTGACAGCATAAGCTTCCCATCGTGAATGGCAAAAGTAATGTTGGCGCATGGAGCTACTCTGATGCCGAAATGGGTTCGAATCTGACAAGATCGAATGCGTGAATTCACGATTGAGCCGTTGAATCGTAAGGCTTGCAGCATAACTGGAAGGAGTTGCCAGTTGGACGTAGTGAGAGAAACAACGGACTCAGCCTAATTTAATGGCAGGCAGACATTTTAGGAACACCCACCACAAGGCATCATCCTCATTACCATGCATCCAGTAAAGACGCTCCAATAGCTTGCTTCATATGATGGACAGATGGAGTCATCCATTATCATTAGAATATATATATAAATAAATAGGAGAGCTACGCAACAGCATACTTTTATTTATTTATTTTGGGTCTATATTACAGTATACCGCACCATCCATCCGATTGGTTACCTGTATGAATCACACCTTTGCGCATCGTTAAGAGTTTTACGCATGTCTCTGTGGGTTGTTGTTCACTTTTGTCCTCATAATGTCCTCATGGTTGGCTGTTATTATTTTGAACGGTAGGTAACTATGTAGAAAGTGTATGAGTACTGATGGGGTGGGTATTCCATACCTTGAGATCACCTCTTTCGAGCTTGAAACTTTCACCCAAGGTGTTATTCGGTACACTGATCACCTTTGCTTATATCACAAACCTACACTTCATTCACAGATTTTGAATGGCAGCCATTAAAATGGGTTTTACTACGTATGATAGGAAATTGGGGTGTACCCCGGATTTGAAAATTGGGAGTTACTAGAAAGTAATTTGAGATTCCCAATTCCCAACATGAAACTTGGCCAGAATATGCTCTAGGACATGCTGAACAACTCCATTCATATCAAATGCCGTGCCTTTATTGTGTGATTTTTAAAGCGGGCGCCGACAACACTGTAACAGTAAGATTAAGATGGGGTACGTGAGATGTATGTGTGTATGTGTGTGTATGTGTGTGTGTGATAAAAACGTATAACGAACACGTCTGTGAGATTGCTGTTTACTCTGAAAGTGTATCTGAAAAAGAGACCTCTTCCTAACGATCTACCTCTGAGTACTATATCTAGGCGGATGCTAAAGAGTAAAGCTATTCTACCAATAACAAGCTATAACGTAAATGAGTAACGGGCTGAGTTGTATATGATGATCCACGCTTGTGTATCATCTCTTATATGCTTATGTGCTTGTCTTTGTATATGCAATAATAAGATGAATGATATAAATACATGATGTGTACCTTAACCGACCTATATACACGACAGTACGGCCCAACTGGCCGATATTGAGTACTGCAAGCACGAAAATTTCCCACATGCATGTTTACAGTATGCTGATCATTTTTGATCTAATGACGCCATCATGGTTCATTATCTTGATTTTGAAGGGTAGTGCACGCATACGATTTACTGATAGGCTGGAGATCCCATAAACCTGAGATCACTCGTGTTGTCCTTGACACTTTGCCACAAGGTGCTAGTGACTACACCGATCATCTTTGCTTATATAACAAACCTAGAATTCATTCGCACATTTTGAATGGCTGCCGTTAACATGGGTTTATGCTGCTCACCTTTCGGGAAATCACCTTGAAGAAAACAAGCTGTTGCTTGTATCGTCGTATCTTTCAAGAAAGCCTCAGTCGTGTTTTTTCCATCAGCGGTTTGATACATGGATCGACTTTAAGGATACCTTCATGGAAAGATATCAAGCAACGAAGATGATCCGTGGCTGTACGTCAAAACTAAGGCGCATCAAACGCAGGAGCTGTGAGGACCTAGCTGATTTTAGCGAAAGATTTGACGACTTGACCAGGCGTCATGAACGTGAGGTGGCTCGTTACCCGGATCGCATATCTCAGTTGGAAGAACAAGAGCTATGTAATCTATACACCAGGCCACAACGCTCCAGTCTCATGAAGAAGTTTATCCGTACACCTGCAAGGCCTCGAACATTGAAAGAAGATAGAAGAGCGGTCAGACAATATGAAGAGGATGATTCAGATGATGAACCCGAAACAGAGCCATCCGATCCCTCTGATGATGATAGCGGCGATAGCGATGATGATGTTGACTCATCTGATTCCGAATCCTCCGATAGCGATGATGAGAGCCCACGTCGTCGTTCGACTAAGACCAAGAAAAAGTTGCCTCGTAGCAAGAATCGCTCCAAAGAAATCAAAGAAGTCAAAGATCACCTCCAAGGGAAAAGAAGCTGACTCTAGTGCCAAGTTGACCGAGCAATTGGGCAACTTAACTCTTCTACTATCGGAAAAGGAATCAAATTCCTCCAGGAAGATTGTCAAACCGTGTTATAATTGCCAAGAAGACGGCAATATTGCAGCATTTTGTAACACACCATGTCGCATATCCAAATGGACCAAAGCAGAAAAAGGTCATTCTTTCTTTCGTTGCCGTGAGTATGAATACAAGCCAAAGGAAAAGCCGACGGATCAATGGTGCACATTTAAAGCTTTATATTGCCAGACAGTGTCGTGCGAAGCTCTCGCCAGTTGGCAAGGGGAGCGTGATATGGATGCTTAAACCCGGTGTGACTAAATTTGACGGCTCCATCAAGGGACCACTTTTCATTATTGCCCATGTTTCACTTTCAATAGAATATTATATATTGACGATAGACTTTTTGTTATCATCTGTTTTCGGCTTATCTCAGTATTTCTCCCTAATTGGAGTAAGACAGTAAGTTGTTAACCCCACTCTTTAAAACGTTATTTCAGTGCATTAATCAGTAGTATAATAAAAAGACTGTCATTTAAGTCAAGTCTATAGTCACACACATCATTACTCACGAGCCACTAGCGGAAGATTTTTTTATGCATGGGCGGGGATTCACCTTGAGCGATGATGATAATGACTCCTTCGATACTACTCTCCCAACACAATGATCCAAGATATGCTTGTCCAATATAGAATGTTCAATAACTTTACTGAATAAATGCATAATCTTTGAAATGGACATTGCTAATTGTATCACATTCTCTATTTATGGTACATATAATGCTTGAATGAACGTCTGAAAATGCTTTGCTGACCACCACCAATCAACAAGTGCTCCTGCCACCAGAGAGCAAGGATATGGTTGTATGTTCACGAGACCTCCAATTGACATGCTCGCAATCCATCCTCTTCCACAACGATGTCATCAGATATCTCATCCACTATCATGGGACCCAAGTATCAGTATGCATGTTGACAAATCACAATCGGCATCAATCACACTTACAACGTCCTTTCCAATACGACTGCCATTGTATGCTTGTCTTGCGCCCTTGTGCATTCATTGCGTGCTTCCCCGATGTTCCTTGTCATCCTTCATTTGATGTAGTGCTTTGGGTTTGATAAACGCTCATGGATTGAAAGCAACTTGTCTTGATGTGTATAATCATGAATCTATGCATGATCATATTAGTAATGGCTGGGAAAAAGGGATGACTTGAATGTACTTACCCATATCATAGGGAGCGCATATATGGTTTTGAGTATTCCTTCACTTACGCCAAAGTAAGGCTGTTTGTGGTCAGATACAGGTATCAGCGTTGATCCTAGTTCTCCCAGCACGGTTCGTGCAAGTTCCACGTTTTCTTGTTCTTGTTTTCTTTTTCCTTGTTTTCTTCTTTTCTTGTGTTTTTTTTCTACAAACCCAAAATGAGTACCAGATTCGAATCCTGATAATTGCAGGCATATACGTACTTGTATTTCAGGCTCTCTTGTTCTTGATGATAGTGAATGCCAATCCTTCTTTGAGTGATGGTTCGAGATGTTGAGCAGATTCAGCACGGCACCCAACGGCCAGGCGACTCTTAATCGGTGGACGCACGGTGCCCTGTGACCCTGAACGACAAAGCGATGCATATCCTCCAGATTGGTCTTGATGCCATTTGACGTTTGTTTCTCGGCATGTTTTTTCTATAACACATTTGTTAATACATGGTTCTTCTAATCTTCCAATCTAGCAATGATACTTACTTTGATGTTTGTGTTTGATGTTTGTGCTTGTATGTGATATTGCGCTTGATTGAAATGGTTGATTGATGTGACTTGGATGCGCGTAAAAGAGAGAGAGAGAGAGAGCCATAGATTGGTTTGTATTGATATTGTGATATGTGTGGAATCTTGCAGTTGCCGTGCATAGGAAATACAGAATCGATCGCGAAGACCGCTGTGGTATGGTATAGACATTCCATGCTTGCATCTATACAATGCAAAGGTAAGCACCATGGTTATAGATGAGTGTTCGGGTCACATACCTACGTTTTCAATGGTAGATTCTTGATTTGTCTTTGACTTTGGATGTAATGTCGAGCATGTTTATTTGCTGCTGGGATTTGTGCCTTGACCATGTTGACCGTAACCGTAATCTTCGGATTCATAGGACGTCGTAGAAAAGATCCATACTCGAATGTTCATAACAATGGAGGTCGATCTTGCACAATCTCTTGCAACGTCATGTGACCCATGTGTATATGAATTCAATGCCTTCATGTTCAGGATAGAAAGGTCCCATATAACGCCGTAGCATGCATCATAGTTCCAATTTGTCTGCCATTCGAAAGCGTAGTATCCACCATAGCATGGTCCAGCCACCGAGAGATGAGGTCTCCTCGCCATCCTTTATCACGTGTGTGTTGTGGAACGTGATCACCGCCAATAGCCACTTCTGAAAATGCCAATAGTGAATCGCCACTCCATGTCCCTGAGTTGGAGTTTCTTGATACGTCGAATTGATACAGGAACACCTTCTCCAAAAATCATTTTGAATGCCACGCCATCGATGGGATGATGTGTGAATATAACCAGGATATGCCAAGAGATGCTTGCAGATGTGCCTTGGTTTTGCATGGACAACAGAGTCACCGCCATAGTTGTGTGTTGCCACTCAATCTAAGTGATAAATGCCACCGGTATAAAAAAACAGTCTCTTGTCATACTCCATCCTTGGTCCATAGATATAACTCCTTGCATTGTCCGATATAGAGTACAATAGCCCAGCTCCTCATTGTGTTGTAGTATGGTGCCAAAGAAGCAATATGCGTTTCGGTGTAGATGCCACCATAAGATTGTGTTGCTGTTGAGTTCCACCATGGTGCCAATAAAGGAGACCGCCTTGAATTTTCATCTTGTTCCCATGACGATGTATCATATACCGGGTAGGAACGCCAGTCAACTAAACATGCAAGCCATATTGCCGCATGGATCGAACACAGTAGTTGAGTAGCAACGAAGCGCCGTGTAGAGTAAAAGAAGAGATGTTGTGCCTTGCAGCCATGACAATAATGCCCAGATTGGTAACGTCAGGAAGGTGATTGAAAGAACAATGCAGAGATGTGTAGCCATGACGATAAATGCCCAAATTGGTAACGCTAGGAAGCCAAATAAAAGAAAGATAATCGCCGTGCTGCAGCCCCATGGCAATGAATATGTTCATATTTGTAGCAGAGCGAATACCATGGAAGTCGTGTCTTGTGCCTTGTTGCCTTGGTGATAAATGTGTTCAAATTGGTAATGGCACCGATCCAGTATACTTGAGAGGAGACACCTTTTGCGTTGTAGCCATAACAATAGACCCTTGATGTGTAATGATGGCAATAAAAACTGAGAGAAAGCTTGAGACCTGTAACCATGACGATCCATGCAGGCAGATTGGTAACAGCACCAGTAAAAAGAAAAGAGAACTCTTGCGCCTTGTCGCCATGACAACGATGTCTTGATAAGATTGATCATCGATAAAAAGAAAAGAGAACCCTTGGCTGTGCAGAATGGTATCCACCATACCCGTAAGGCCCAAATTGGTAACGACACCAATAAAAAGAAAAGAGAACTCCTGCCCTCCTGACAGCAGTCGCTGCTGATACCAATCGCCCGAAAAGGGCCCAAGGCCTATTGTCAAGGGAGACGTTCATTAGGATTTTGAGGGTCGTAACGTAACCATAGGTGATGCAATACATACCATGCCGCGTGACCATAACCAGTTCACCGGGACACCCCACAGACCCAGAAACAAGACGTGGCATGTCATCCCAGGACGGCCAGCCCCATGTGGAGAGCGAAAGGAATCAGCATGCAGGCCCCATTCCCGTCCACGGATCCTTCAAAGTCTTATCCTCTGCATACCAAGGGCACCGGGTCCAACGACGTCCCATCTGCTCCACGTCCAGGCCATGATGCCAAGCAAACCATGTCTTGATGATCCTTGTCAAATACCCACTTCAAAGATGATTACCGCTTGTATCAAAACATGATCATCCAACATGTAAAGACGGTATCACTATGCAGAGACATACCACAGTCTCATTGACCATGATATGCCCCCACAAAATAAAAAGACATTCGTAAGTAAATGGATTAAAAGAAAATATCAGTATCCTAACTTACCCTTTCAATATGAAAAGAAACACCTCAGTGGGTAACATGACAAATAGACCATGAGAGAACATAGGAAAGAAAGGACTTGCACATAGCGAACCGGTACATGGATACAGACTTGGACTTCTCGTTGGACCTTTCAGTACCCAAGGTAGCGTCATCGATGACCATCCAGACCCTCTCGCCGTGAGACCTGTACATGCCTATCCTTCACTCAACCACATGAAGCCGAACGTACCTGAGAATCATCCACGCCTTGAATCTGGACTGCAGGGCATCCCATCCGTGACCAGAAAACCTGCTCCAAAGAAAGGAAGCCCCACCTCAGTCGCCCTGTAGATCAATGTAAACTATATTAGCCATAGTTTCAAATATAGAGATGCAATTTCCACTTACCAAAAGGCACCCACTAACTGATCTACTCAGCCAAAGAGACGGAGGGACTCTTGTGCTTCGAGCACATCGGGAGGTAATGATGATGATGGTGTTGCGGTAGTCATAGTGAGAGGTTGTTGTTGTGGTGGTTGAGCGGATTCACGAGGTGTCGAAATGTTGGCGGTGTTGAGGACGCGGATTAGGTGAGGATGTGGGTGATGATGACGAAGAAGAAGAGGATGATGATGACGATGAAGAGGAGGAAGAAGACGATAAAGAGGAGGAAGAAGAAGATGATGATGATGATGAGGATGACGATACAGAAGAGGAAGAAGGAGAGGAAGGTGCTGTACGCGTAAGGGCTGCTTCGCGGATTTGGCGGATTCCTGCTTCAATGAGTGACATGGCAGGAATCTCGGAAGGACTGAGAGGAGGAGAAGTAGTGATGGCGGTAGAAGAAGGAATGGAAACAGGATCGGTATCGGTGTTGGTGGTAGTGATGGCAGGCATAGGCATAGGCATAGTGGCGGTCATAATGGTGGTGGCAGTAGCGGTATTAGTGGTGGTGGTAGCAACGGTAGTGGTGAGCATAGGTGACATGATTGTTGTTTCAACCTCCATTGGGATGGGCGTAGGTGATGGTGGAGGTGATGGAGGTGGTGTGGCGGCTTGAGGAGGAATCATAGGGGATGGCATATCTAAAGAAATTGCAATACATTAGATACATAGGCTGATATAGATGTAATAAGAGAATATACTTACCGACATCGATTGGCACATCGTCATCATAGTAGTAGAAAGGAGAGTTGGCCAAAGTGATCGACATCATTGAGAGCAAATCATCGTCTAAAGGCATTAACCCATGTCAGTATAAATGATATTCAGCATAAGAATATATACAGATGAACGCATAACTTACCGACTTCCATAACATCCTGGGGCTCCACAAAACGCCAATCAATTGGTTCCGCCATGTAAATGTCCTCGTCAAAAGGATCATCCACGGTTAAGTGTTCGAAAAGAAAGGCTATATAAGGGTCATTGTCAGCCATCTGAGTAATTAAGGGAATCAATTTCTCTGGGCAAATACTTACAGAGTTGGTCAAGCTCATCCTCATCTTCAGCACCAAGAGCAACAGCATCATCATCATCAGGAACGGCACGCTCGTCCTCAATGCCCACAGAAACAACAGAAACACCACCAGAGACAGAAACGACACCACGAACAAGAGCAACACCAACAGGTTCACCACCAACACGATCAGCATCAGCAGGGACAGCAGAAGCAGGGGCAGCAGAAACAGAGGCAGCAGAAGCAGAAACAGCACAAACATCCTCAACAGAAGAGCGACAAGCAGGAACGACACCAACAGCGGGAACAGAGACAGCAGGAGCACAGGACGAAGCAACAACAGCACCACCAAAAGGCGTGAAACGCACTACGTGCACGCAAACGACTTTACCACCACACGAGACGACAGAAACGACAGGACCAGTCACAGAAGGGCGAACAGCGGACAGAAGGTTGAAAGTGGGAATGGTCATGGACGACCACTTCACCACAAGGGCAAGAAACGGGCTCCAAAAGTGGTACACCACGAAACAAAGGACAAGCAACACAGAGACAGGGACACCAAAAAGCTGCACAAGGCAAGCGAGTAAGTAGGCAAGAGGAAGAGCAGGTTGAGCAAGGCAGAACTTGAGAGCAGTAAGAGCGAGGCGAGGCATGACTGAAAAGTTACAGAAAGCGGAAAGAGAGAGGAAACAACGCGTTGCGGTGGAAACGTATATTTTATTAAAGGCCAGCACGTCACCCCATTTCACCCCATTCCACTAATCGAGTGACATGATCCTTCTCCATTGAGGTTGGAATCGGTGTACAAGTATGTCTATACTATGTCTGTATTACTAACATATAAACAGGTATAGGTGTGGTAGTGCTATTATGTGTAGTTGTATTATGGTCATACCGCAGCAGCAGTAGCCTTGGATACTACCCCCCTTGAACCCCGCCTGTTGTCATTAATTATAAAAGGTGTGTTTATAAAAGCGTTATAAATTATAGTTATGTATATTGTATATGTGTATATGAAGTGGGGCGGCTAATTTCCATATGTTGGTGTGGTGTGTGTACACTCGTCTTCTCCTTGCTGCTTCTTTGTTACCCACCCAGCCCAGCAACCCCGCGATCGTGGTTCGACATGGAGGCCCTCATTAGCAACCGATCTATGCGAAAAGGTGTCTGTGAAGGTGAGCAACGTTATATTATAGTGTACACATGAACCTGCCTTTCTTTGTTATGTATACTGATATGCTTGTCTTTTACAGCTTTCCTGGTTCAGCGATGGCGACAATGGCAACTTCCAGAAGGAATGGGCAACGCGATTCCGTTCGAGATCTGCAACGAGTACTCTGGTTAAGGTGCAAGCAAGGTCACTTGAAAGGTGTGTAACAAAGGGAGATGTTGGCATTCCATATCGATGACCTTCTTACATTGAAGAGTAGCAACCTGGTCACGTGATTGCAATGATCCAGGCGTTGTATTTGGCCCATCGTATTCCGTATTTCCTTTAGCTAGTATGCATGATGACGTTTCTATGTATACCACATCGGTCCCATTCATGGTTCTTCCCTTCCTGTTGCTCTGGTTTCCTGTTTGCCACCTGGGATTACCATATCTTCGTGTAAGTTGCTGGTGGAACCCATGCACTCTATTGTCATTGTTTCTCACCCTCAATTCTCTATTCAGCTATCCATATCGTACCTCTCTGAGCTATCTGTTGTACATGTTTCCCCTTTTTTATTCAGACCACCATATACTTCTGGTAAGCCTTATTAGTTGTTCTCTATTATTCATGTTATTAATAATCCATCTGGTGGTTTATTTCATGTTATTCAATTCAGTTTCATACGTTTCATTGGTGCCTACTACTGGAAACGAATTTATCTGCAACACCAACCATATGTGTCATTCACAACGAACCATGATCCACACAAGGAAGATACCGCCATATAGCAAGAGCAGTCGTTTGCTGTGTTATGAAACCTCAAGAAAAGCAAGGCCCTAGGATGATCCCGAGATGCTGTTCAAGATCCATATGTTACTCGTTGACAAGATGACCGACTGAGTTGAGCACAAAACTTCACCTGTTGGATTGATATCAAGGAAAGAATCATTGCATGTTCTGGTACCAAGAAGGACCTTCTGCGTATCGTCACACGTTCAAGAGCATTGCGAATGCGTGGTGATGCATTGAAAGCATTCCGCAAATATACCAATCGCTTTCAATCCTTGCTCATGGAATATGATCTGGCTATTGCAGAGACTCAGCTCAAGGAACTTGATGGTGGTGATGCCGATGGATAGCAACGACGTATATCATTAGCACCTCCTATGACATTAAATGAAGATGGCTTCAACACATACATCAAAGGCCTGAACCCAAAATCGTTGAGAACTGCTGCCCTGGTCAAGGCACCGAAGACCTGAAGCGAAGCTAGTGAGGATGCATGTGCCATCGTCAAGGGCATCTCGGATGATGATATCAGCGGCATCGATTACAGATCAAGTGACGAGTTGGATGGCGATTTCGAACCATGAATTACATTGTCGCATTCTCAATTTCACAGGATGGGTCATGAGCCGGGTTATATGAGCCGTTCAGTTACAAGCATGAAGCAGCTGATTTCGTCATTGGATAAGATGGAGACAGATCAAAGATCAAGTTCTTCGGTCACCAACAATTCCCCTCCACATACCAATCCTACAAGATCAAACAGCAAACCTGTTACCTGCTTCAATTGCCAACAAAGAGGATGCCTGGTCTTTACAGTGGGTCGTTCAGAGCCTCAATATGTTCGTGCCATATGTCTGGATGTTGGTAACTATCAATGTTGGGTGGGACGCGAGAATCTTCTATTAATTCCAGCTGTGAACAGATTGGCCTACGCATTTTATCATGCAAGGAGAATATGCCCTTCGCTGTTGAATACACTCCGGTCCTCAAGGCTTCATTTTCTACCGTCCAGGATCATTCATTCGAAATGGACCAAGCTTTAGATGATGAGGATGATATGCCTGATGCGATTTTCCTTATTGATGTGGATGGCGGCACCGATGCAAACGACTGCTTTATGATGACTTCTGGAGAATCAGCTTCAAATAATGCTGATCGACTTGGTGATTTACCACAGCGCATTACATCCCATCGGACATTATCGGAGGATCACAATCAACACCTCCATGATTTGATTATGGCGGATGGAGGTGTTGTGGTTAGCTTAGAGAAGCTTTGTACATATACCCAATTGTGGATAGATACCCACTCGCACATTGATATATACACATTAATACAATGCTTGAGAAATAAATAGGCTCTTCCTTCTTTTGACTTCGTACAGACGTATTTGACACCGCGTATTCTGTCAACCGCTCGAGATCGCATGTTGATCGTATGTAAATCAAGCAAGGCGTCATGACTGCTAGGATAATGATACTTACGACCATGGTGGAGCTTTTAGTGTACCTATTCATATTACTGCTTAGTTACCGCGTTAACACACACATACACATATCCCCATCTCTCTCTTTATCTTTGGTATGTCATTTCGAATGGCACACCGCTTACTTGTGCCAGCTTATTCATGTATACTTATCCCCTTTTATTTGTACTCGTGTGTAGAGACACACAAAGGTCATAAAGAACCCTACGATAGAGGGCTCTTTTGGTGCATCATGTGAGCATTTAGTTGAAACACGCCTGCTGCGCTCCCAAGTCGACACTGGTGATGCACAGCCCATATAGCGTCGACCTTATCCACATCTTTTACATTCTGAGTTGGCGCAACTGCGTGACGAGATCAAGTGCACCCTCAATAATGGCGTTTTCATACCTGCAACTCATGATCCACAAAATGCACATCATGGTGGGTGGAGTTTTCCATGCCGATATGTCATGTAAAAGGATGGTGGAAGGATTCAGGTCTATACTCATCTTTCTGCTTGCTGGCATCTGATCACTCATCCTTGGGGTGGCTAGTATCTGATCCACTGTAACACCGCCGTCAGTATCTTGTCAGCAATATTATCCCTAAAGGTGTGGCAGTATGCTTGATGTTCCATTTTAAGGAGTACGGTAAAAGGTAATTCATTCATAGTTTGATGTTATGGAGCAGTATCTCAACAACGTTACGGTGGGGGATCCTTGGCCCTTACCGATGATTGTTGATTTATTCGGATCGTTTCCTGAAGCCAACATCTTTTTAGCTTTGGATATTCTTATAAGCTTTGTTCTGGCAATCATTGCTATTATCAGTGCACGTTGTACGAAATCAAGAACAAGGACACAGATGTATCTCTCGGTGATTCTGGCAAAACGAGTAGTATACTGTTTGGTTCTGCAGACACGCTGGTTCATGAGGATATGGAAGAAGTGTCATTAGCGGATAAAAATGCTCAATCACCTGCAAGCAATAAAGGTTCCAACATTGATCTCCGAGCCGTACAATTTAGCCAATGCTAATCTTTCTAATAATATAAAATCATTCCAATCTCCACAATCTTTAAAAAGTCATGGTATCCATGCTCCATCTAAGACAGGTGATAATCCTGGTTCCATACCAGAAGTCAACAAAAAATATGTGTATCCATGGCAACTAGTAATGATTGTTCTGGATAGCGAACATACAGCATCGATAGGGTTCTTAAATGGGAAGGAAAAGTGAAAAAGTCTATAAGTCTATATATCTATTCTAGAAACGTGGCGGTTCTTTATCTTTGGATGTGTCTATAATTCTCATCGCCCTGTCTATTGCATATGGTATCCTAAACCTGGTCATCGTCCTTAAAGCCTAGGTTATCGCCATCTTCTTATGAAAGACATTTTTCATCTGAATCCCACAACAGGACCTATGCACTGGAGGCCTTGGCATCCCAACAAGCCACATCATACATCTCACAAAGGCCTTGCGAAAGCTTTACATCTACCTGTTGTTCAACATCACTTACACTTTCATGCGTTCTTTGCCCGCCTTTATTCTCTACTCACTCTACGCTCTATCTCTGTTCACATCCCAGCACGATTTCACCACCTGCCAAATTCCAGTCAGGTCGCCCTCTTAAAAACTTTTGCTAGCTAATCGACAAAAAGCCAACATGCAAGAGATCTACGCCCAGCTGGTCCAGGAATCCCCAATGTACCCAGATTGAATCAATTCAAGGCACATGTCGCCTGTGTATTTCCGTGGCGTTTCAGCGCACTTCAAGCATAGAATCACTCGAGGGACTCTTTTTTCTGTGCGCCAATCATACCAACAAGTTATGATCAACGAAGTTCTAACAATTTCTCCTCACCAGTAAGATAAAAGTGCTGCATGAAGATTGCTCTTCCTATGACCAACTGATTTTGTCATTTTCTTTAGAGAGAGAAAGTCATGTTCATCAATCGAACATCTAAATCAAAAAGAAGAGGTGTTAGGAAGTCTGGCAGACAACAAGTCAAGTGGGAACGTCCTGAGGAAGAGACCATTATAGCCTACGGAGATGCCACCCTAGGGCATATGCGGGGTTATGCGCCACTTCCCGATTGGGTAAGCTACATTGAAAGCTGCTTTTCTCAATGCCTATCTCTAGCATTAGCTATATAGGATTTTTCAAAAGACTCTGCAGATAGGCATTGGTTATTTTCATCGATGAATTCCATACCAGTATCAAGTGGAGGCATGATGATGAAGATTTGCACCTTTGCTATGACAATAGGCGATTGCATTGCAATGACAAGTACGTGGAGACAAGAGTCTTTTTGATATACACTAACAGGCTCTTTTATTCAAAACATAGGAAGAAGAGGAATCGGGTACAGACTGGACAAAGGAACAGAGGTCGAAAATTGCTGCAGTGCAGGGATGAAGTCGCTACCCATGAAACCATATGGCATTAAACATGAAACCAAATGTCAATAGCCATGAAAAAATAATCATCACCCACGAAAACAACTATCGTAACCACAAAACCATTATCCTCATGTTCCACTTCTTTTGGGAAATCCTGTATCGACAGACCAAGTGACAGGGTGGACCATGGAATTGAGTGTATCCAAAATGTGCATTTGAAGAACTATGCTTGTGGCCAGCATAGCTTGATCAAGCTGTAAGGAAATTTGGTCCCTGGTGTTGTAGAGCAGGTGTACAAAAGACATCGGGGCAGTAAACGTCTTTGGACGTAAACGTTGGAAGATGAGATACATGTATGGGTCATGAGGGTGACACCAACTATGAAGCACTTGAGTAATCTATCCATGAATGAAGTATTTTTGCTGACGATGAGGATCGAAGAGAGGTTGTAGCTAGCGAAGTTAGAAGGTCTGCTGTTGGGTCGGTGGATGCAGTATGACTATTCTCCCCATGGAACGCGGCTTGATGAGCTTGTCGTAAGCAATTTTAGGCTGCATCTTGGCGGTAAGAAAGGAGTGACTTAAGGATTGCACCTTTTGGAAAAACGCTTGCGTAGCAGCACAGACACGTAAAACATGACAAAGGTTAGACGATATGAGGACATTAAGCACTATGGCTTGACCCCGAATTGAGAGTGAGCGTTGTGAGTAGCTTTGACACGCTGATTGAAGACCGGCAAAGAGCGATTGAAAAAAGTGATCTGTTTGAGCCGGTGTTGGATACAACGGATAACCAAGATAGAACACTGCATGTGGAGTTGAGTTGCCGTGACAAGAATTAATACCGTGTCGCAATAGTAGTTGTTGCCAATGACGTGTGATCGCTGACCCTATAGCGATAATGCGTGGGCTTTATGAATGTTAATCGTGGTGTTGGATGCCTTGGAGTAAACGTTGAGATGAGACATGAGGGTCGCGAAATCCGAATCGTCCTTGACAAACACAAAACAGTCATCAGCATAAGCCAAAATCTTCAAACGCCCTGTGTCAGGTGGCACCAGGGTGGATGGATTAGAGATGGCGTAACCTTGAAAATGCAAATCAAAGAGGATATGCTGTATCAAAGGTCCCAAAGCCAAATTGAACAATACCGGCGACAGAGGATCTCCTTAACGAACACCTTTTTTGTTGTTGAATCGAAGGAGAGATGGATCCATTGATGTTGATATAAATATGAGTACCACAAAATAGTTGGTCGATCCAATGTATGGTGGATTGAGGAAAACCCCACCGCTGTATAAACATTTTTCCAGGTACCTTGGATGAACCCGACCGTAAGCCTTTTCCATGTCCAAAGAGAGTCCAAGTGCTGAGGAGATGTTGTGCCTTGCATAATCCATAGCGAAACGCACCGCAAGTCCATTATCCGGAATATAACGTCCATGTACAAAACCGGTTTGAAATTAGTTGATGATGTGAGCACTCACGGTCACAATCCTGGCATTCATAATTAGAGTGAAAATCAGTATTGATGACGGCTATGGGCCTCCAGTTCGTGAGCATGGTGAGATCCCCTTTCTTCGGTAGCAAGCAGAGACAGGTTTCCATTCAAGAGGCTGGGTAAATGGCCCATTGTAAGGCTTCATTGTACACGTTGGAAAGTAAATCAGTGTAAAGCTCATGGTTGAAAAGTAAAGACAGAATCGAATAAGGGAAAACATCCAGCCCAGAACTACTCGACTTTGGTGAACGTTTCACAGCATCAGCTAAGTCATGCAATGTAAGAAGGGACTCCAAAAGTGCGCAATCACTCGAATCCAAAGAACATGAAGAAGGGATATGGGAGAAAATCTCCTCAATAGCCTGATCGTCAATGTCCTCAGTGGGATACATATATTGATAAAAATTGCAAGCTCCCATATGCATATGCTCCAAGGTTGATCCAACAACGCCAGAATCGGGGTCTTGTAGCTCCGGTATTTGGCGTTGTGCTAGTCGTTGCCGAGATGCGTTCTTGAGATATCCAGCTGATGTTTCGCCTTGTTCACGCCACCTGACACCCGCCTTAAGTGACTGAAATTGTAATAAAGAGGAAAGCGTCATTGTTAGTCGCAGGCTACTTGTGGGTGCATGGGCGGGGATTCACCTTGATGGAGGATGATGATGACTCCTTCAAGGCATTAATCTTCCGCGACAATGATGCTAGACATGCTTATCGAATGTAGAATGTTCGATGACTTTACTGTATAAATGTATAATCTTAAAATCAATATTGCTATTTGTATTGCATTCACTATTTATGTTTCGTGGATGCTTGAATGGACACTCGGATATGCTTTGCTGACCACCACCAATAAGCGAATGCTCCTACAACCAGAGAGCAATGACAAGGTTGTATGTTCACGGGACCTCCGATGGTCATGCTCGCAATCCATCCTCTTCCACAACGATGTCATCAGATGTCTCATCCACTATCATGTGATGCAGGTATCAGTATACATGTTGTCGAATCACAATCCGCATCAATCACACTTACAACGTCCTTTCCAATACAGGGTACTGCCATGGTATGCTTGTCTTGAGCTTTTGGTCATTCATAGAAGCTATCCTTCGTCTTTGCCTCAGTCCTGAGTGTTCCTTGTGACACCTTGATGTCCTCCATTCGATATAGTGCGTTTGATTTGATATAAGCTCATGGATCGAAAACGGCATTTCTTGATGTGCATAATGATTGATCTATGCATATTGATATTAGTAATGGCAGGGAAAGAGATGTTCGAATGTACCTACCCATTATCATGTGGAGCGTGTACATATATGCTTTTGAGTATTCTTTCACTTGCGCTAAGGTAAGGCTGGTTGTGGTCAGACACAGGTACCAGCGTGATCCTAGTTCTCCCAGCACGGTTCATGCAAGTCCCACTTTTCTTGTTCTTGTTTTCTTTTTTCTTCTTGTTTTCTTGTTTTCTTGTTTTTTTTTTTTTTTTTGCTACAAACCCAAAATGAGTACCAGATTCCAATCCTGATTATTGCAGGCATATACATACTTGTATTTCTGGCTCTCTTGTTTTTGATGATATTGAATCCCAATCCTTCTTTGAGTGATGGCTCGAGATGTTGAGCAGATTCAGCACGCCACCCAACGGCCAGGCGACTCTTAATCGGTGGCCGCACGGTGGCCTGTGACCCTGAACGACAAAGCGATGCATATCCTCCAGACTGGTCTTGATGCCATTGGCGCTTGTTTCTCGGTATGTTTGTTCTATAACATCTTTGTTAATACATGGACCTTGCATATCACCCGATCCAACAATGGTACTTACTTTCATGTTTGTGTTTGATGTTTGCTTGTTTTTGATATTGCGCTTGATTGAAATGATTGATTGATGTGACTTGTATGCGCGTAGAATAGAGAGAGAGAGAGAGAGCCATAGATTGACTTGTATTGATATCTTGACATATATAAAAGTGGAATCTTGCAGTTGCCGTGGATAGGAAATCCAGAACCGACCGCCAAGACCGCTGTGGTATGGTATAGACATTCCATGATTGCATCTATACAATGCAAAGGTAAGCACCATGGCTATAGATGAGTGTTCGGGTCAGATACATACGTTTTCAATGATCGATCCTTGATTCGTCATTTGACTTGGGATGTAATGTCAACCATGTTGATTTGGTACTGAGTTTCTGCCTTGACCATGTTGACCGTAACCATACATGAGCCACTAACGATGAAAAAGCTTCACACAGCACCAGTAAGCCTTGGGATCATAAGCCGTTGTGGAAAAGATCCAAACTTGGATGTTCATAACGATGGGGGGTGATCTTGTATAAGCTCTTGCAACGCCATGTCACCCATGTGTATATGAAATCAAGGCCTTCATGTTCATGATGAAAAGGTCCAGTATAACGGCATAGAATGTGTCATAGTTCGTACATGTCACCCATTTGAAAGTATAGTATGCACTAGCATGCTCCGGCCACTGCGAGATGAGATCTCCTCGCCATCCTTTACCACGTGTGTGCTTTGAGCCGTGATCACCGCCAATAGCCACTTCTGAAAAATGCCAAAAGTGAATCGCCACTCCATGTCCCTCAGTTGCAATTTCTTGAAACGCCGGAGTGATAAAGGAACACCTTCTCCAAAGATCATTTTGAATGCCACGCCATCAATGGGATTATATGTCAACATAACCAGGATTTGTCGAGAGATGTTTGCTGATGTGCCTTGGTTTTACATGGGCCAGAAAGTCACCACCATAGTTGTGTGTTGCCTCTCAATCCAAGTGATAAACACCACCTGCATGGAAACGTCTCTTGTCATAATTCCATCCTTGGTCCATATTTAAGCCTCCGTGCAACGTCCGATATAGAGTACAATGGCCCAGCTCATGATTGCGTTGTGGCATTGCGACAAATAAATGGTAAGACCTTCATTGTGGATGCCACCATAAGATTGTGTTGCTGCTGCGTGCCGTGATGATGCCAACAAACGAGCCCGTCTTGAATCTTGATCTTGTTCACATAACGAGGTATCATAAACTAGGAAGGACTACCAACCAACCCGAACAACCACGTCCTCTTGCCACATGGATCCATAGTAGTTATGTAGCAACGAAGCACTTCGTAGGATAAAAGAAGAGACCTTGTGCCTTGCAGCCATGACAATATGTGCCCAAATTGGTAACACCACAATGCTGATTGAAAGAACAATCCCGGAAATGTGTATGTAGCCATGGCGACCAATACCAAATTGGTATCACCAGGAATGCCAAATAGAAGAAAGAGAATCCCAGTGCTGAGTCCCCATGGTAATAAATGTGTCCATATTTATAGCAGAGGGAATAACATCATAGTCCTTTCCTTGTGCCTTGTATCCTTGATGATAAATGTGTTCGAACTGGTAATGACACCGATCCAGTATAACTGAAAGGAGACACCTTATGCGTTGTAGCCATGAGAAAGGACTCTTGATGTGTAACGATGCCAATAAAAGCAGCGAAAAAGCTTGAGACTTGTGAGCATGACGACCCATGTATTCAGCTTGGTAACAGCACCAGTAAAAAGGAAAGAGAACTCTTGCGCCTTGTCGCCATCAAACACCATGTCCAAAGGATACTAGCACCATCCATAAAAGAAGAGCCCCTTGGCTGCTTCTAATGCGATCCACGATATGCTTGAGGCCCGGATCGGTAAGGACACCAATAAAAAGAAAAGAGAACTCCTGCCCTCTACACAGCAGCCGCTGCTGATAACAATCGCCCCAAAAGGGCTCAAGGCCTATTGTGAAAGGAGACATTCATTAGTATCTTAATAAGCTATTGCCATTTGTGCTTGAATACATACCATACCGCGTGACCATACCCTGCTCACAGGGACACACCACAGACCCAGAAACAAGACGTGGCATGTCATCCCAGGACGGCCAGCCCCATGTGGAGAGCAAAAGGAATCAGCATGCAGGCCCCATTCCCGTCCACGGATCCTTCAAAGTCTTATCCTCTGCATACCAAGGGCACCGGGTCCAACGACGTCCCATCTGCTCCACGTCCAGGCCATGATGCCAAGCAAACCATGTCTTGATGATCCTTGTCAAATACCCACTTCAAAGATGATTACCGCTTGTATCAAAACATGATCATCCAACATGTAAAGACGGTATCACTATGCAGAGACATACCACAGTCTCATTGACCATGATATGCCCCCACAAAATAAAAAGACATTCGTAAATAAATGGATTCAAAGAAAATATCAGTATCTTAACTTACCCTTTCAATATGAAAAGAAACACCTCAGTGGGTAACATGACAAATAGACCATGAGAGAACATAGGAAAGAAAGGACTTGCACATAGTAAACCGGTACACGGAGACAGACTTGGACTTCTCGTTGGACCTTTCAGCACCCAAGGTAGCGTCATCGATGACAATCCAGACCCTCTCGCCGCGAGACCTGTACATGCCTATCCTTTCACTCAACCACATGAAGCAGAACGTACCTGAGAATGATCCACGCCTTGAATCTGGGCTGCAGGGTATCCCATCCGTAACCATAAAACCCTCTCCAACAGGAAGAAGCACCAAAACAATCGCCCTATAGATGGAGTGGAAATGAATTATTAAGAGTTACAAATATACGCATTCAATTTTCACTTACCAGAGGGCACCCAGAAACCGATTCAGTCAAAAAGACCAAGTGCATTTTGTGCTTCAAGCACATCCGATGCCACTGATGATGATGATGGTGGTGGTGGTGTAGTGGTGGTGGCTGTGGCGGGGTGTTGTTGTTGTTGGTGGTGGTGGTGGGCGGATTCAGAACGTGATGTAGGGTTGGCGGTGTTAGTAGATGATGATGACGATGGCAAACGGGAAGAAGAGGTAGGTGTTGCGGTGGCTCGTGGTGGTCGTGGAGGAGGTGGTGGCATGTCAGGACGCACCAAAGAACGAGAAGAGGAAGGAGTGGAAGTGGTTGTTGTGGTTGTTGCGGAACTTGAGGAAGCGGTTTGGCGGATACGGTTGATACGGGATTGGATAAGTGCCATAGTTGGATTAACCAGAGGGCAAAGAGGAGGAGACATAGGAACAGCGGTAGTAACAGGAGGAGTGACAGGAGCGATTTCGGTGGTGGTGGTGGTGGTGGCGATAACAGGGATTGGCGTAGGCATAGTGGTGGTCATAGGAGTGGTTGTCATAGTGGCGGTATTAGTGGTTGTGGTGGAAGCGGTGGTAGTGATGACAGTGGAATCAACCTCCATAAGGGATGGCGTAGGTGATGAAGGAGGTGATGGAGGTGGCGTTGCGGCTTGAGGAGGAAGAGTTGGGGAAGGCATATCTAAGTAATACAGGTATATTAGATGCATAGGTCTATATAAAAGACATTCAAGGTTCACACTTACCGATCATGATCGGATCATCGTCATAGTAATAAAAAGGAGAGTTCGCCAAGGTGATCTACATGATCGACAACAAATCATCCTCTAAAAACATCAACCCAAGTCAGTATATATGTGATTCATGATGAGAATGTATATGCGTCAACGCATCACTTACCGACTTCCATATCATCACGAGGCTCCACAAACCGCCAATCAACAGGTGCAGCCATGTAGGTGTCCTCGTCGAAAGGATCATCCACAGTCAGGTGGGCAAAAAGAAAGGCTATATAACAGTTATTGTGAGCAATCTCAATGATAAAGGAGATCATTGTTTGGGCAAATACTTACAGAGTTCATCAACTTCATCCTCATCTTCAACAGGAGGAGCAACAGCGTCATCATCATCGTCATCAGGAACCTCTTCAAGGTCATCAGCAGGAACAGAAACAGCGTCAGAACCCAAAACGGCACCATGAACAGGAGCAACAGCAACAGGATCATCACCACGAGGTTCACCACCAGCAGCTTGCTCACCAGCAGCGACAGCAGAAACAGCAACAGAAACAGCATCCTCAGAACTAGCACCACAAGCACGAGCAACACCAACAGCGGGACCAGAGGAAACCTTGTCGGCGGCAGAGACATCAGAGACAACGGGAGCACCAGACGCAACAACAACACAACCACCAAAGCGGGAAAAGTGTACAGTATGTACGGCGACGACTTGGCCATCGCGAGAGACAGAAGTAACGACGATGCCAGATGGGCGAACAGGCGAAAAGAGGTTGATAGTGGGAGTAGCCATGGACTGCCACGTCACCACGAAGGAAAGAAACGGGCTCCAGAAATGGTACACCACGTAACATAGGGAAAACGACAACGCGAAAGGGACACCGATAAGCTGCACAAGGCAAGCAAAGAAGAAAGCAAGAAGAAGAGCAGGTTGAGAGAAGCAGAGAGTAGCAGCAGAGAGCGCGAGACAAAGCATGACTGAAAAGTTACAGAAAGCGGAAAGAGAGAGGAAACAAGTGGTTGCGGTGGAAACGTATAATTTATTAAAGGCCAGCACGTCACCCCCATTTCACCCCATTTGACTAATCGAGTGACATGATCCTTCTCCATTGTGGTTGGAATCGGTGTACAAGTATGTCTATACTATCTTTATATCACTAGCTCATAAACAGGTATAGGTGTGGTAGTGTTATTATGTGTAGTTGTATTATAGACAATGCGCAGCAGTAGTAGCCTTGGATACGCCCCCTTTGAACCCCGCCTCTTGTCATTGTCATAATAAAAGGTGATCTTATAAAAGCATTCTGGATGGTGGTTGTGGTGGTGCTAATGTGGTGGGATAGACTTTTTTAATCCAACCTTGATTTGCTGCCTTCTTGTCAATGATCTTTTTCAAGGAAATGTCTTAACACAAGCCCATAAAAATAACACTCGTGATGGTAGAATTTATTATGTAACACGGTTTTTAAACGGCATACTTTAGAAACTTGGTTGAATGAAGTATGGCTGTTTGCCTGTATTTGGTCTATAATGTGTATGTCATTTACGTAGCATCCTTTTTTCCCCCTTTCCCATGCATAGCATATACAAAAGCAGCTACAATGTTGATATGTCCATTATCTGAGGGAGCTGCATTCTGGTATCCAGCATGATTGAGACAACCATATTATGCATGTTGGTAATAGGTCCAAATATGGAATTGGAGTCGCCTCATTGCATGTCGAGATAATGGCTGCAGCAACCACCAAGGTTTTATTTAGGCGCAGCCAACAACCAGCTGGCTTTTCCTTCCCCTTCCCCCAATCACCTCTTTCACTTTGACACACTTTGACAACGCAACCCACAGATCCTCATTTCACATGTACTCAAACAAGATCACCCACAACACAATTCACCCGTTACGAATTGACCTTTGCTCATTACGGTACGACATGTCAGCAATGGGGGGGTAGCGATTCAGTTGGTATGTGCACGCTTTTGCTCTATAAAGCGTACAGTCAAACCAGTAGACTGACACCTTTAGTAACCGGCACGTTTACTAGCTTTCGATTATGGCTCATGGTTCCTTTGAATCAGAAGAGGTAGAGTGTATGTGTATGTGTGTGCTTCTTGGCGCTTTGTGCTCATCGAGCTAATACAGCTTTGTCTTATCCAACAGCAGGCTTTACATGATCGAAGACGTTGTCTACATGAGAAGGTCAAGGCAAGTGTATTGGACAAAGTTATTATTGTGCTGCGTTATGGTTAACTATGAGGCTTCTTGATTTTTATATCACTCGTGCCAATGACCAGAGGATATGGGTTTTGTCTTTTGCATTGCTTGGATTGACACATCCTTTTCAGCTCTGGCAACTACGATTCGTGTTCATATGACACCTCGTTGAGGAGGCTCCTGTTTATCATACGATCAGCACTTTGGATGCCTAGCATGGATCGGCTTATATGGAGAGGCCAGTGCGATTACATGTATGGTCGTGGTGATGAGACATTGGATCAACTGATACATTGAGCATGGTGAAGGAAGCACGTCAATCGACGAATGGATTATTCCCAACAAAAGGACTTGGGCAAGACACCAACGATCTTACTTTCCGGCAGTGGTATCCAAAGACAAGCATCATACGGCAATCATTTCCTTCAAGACAGTCCGGTACATCCCTTGCCATACGTGTTAATATAGAGAGGATATTCTATTTCGTCTTTATCACACTCTGTGAATAAAAATATCGAAGTATATTGAAATACTCAATCACAGATGGGATAGCTGATAGGTGAATGCACACCTGGATGATGGATAAGAAATACGCTGGTGCTGTCGTTGGAGTTTTGGATATAGATATATATAACTAGTTACCATTACAAACCTCCCCGTCTTCCGCTAACTAGAATATGAACATATCCAATAAATTGCTATGGTAACATGTAATGGGGTAAAAGTGTGATTACTACAATAACAATATGGTCAATCGAAGAATTCGCAGGGGGTGTTATTTTCATATCAACATGTATGTATACCTTGTTTGTATTACTAAGGGGATGAAATTGTGCAATGATGCTATTGCAACTAATATAAACCTTCCTGGCGTCTCCATCTCATCACAATCACAATCACAATCACAATCACAATCACAATCGGATATACTATAATATTGGGTTGTATGGGAGAATGTATGACAAAGATAGGTCTCTTTATTCTTATTGTCCTATCCTACAATAATGGCTTTTATAACATACTTGATATATTCAACCTTGAAACGCGATCGATGACAGTAAGCAATGGTTGAAGAGCGAATACTGGTGGGTTATTGTTGCAATGGTGGTTACTTAAACAGCTTCCATCAACTTTACACTCATTCTCACATATCACGTATGGGTATAAATTCATCCTTTTATGATTCAATATGTGAAATATCATAGAGGCAACAGTGTTCATCACCCGATCAGCGTTTGTAATGTATATACAACAACTATTTGCTTTCATCCAGCATGCATCGGTCATCTGATTGCGGAAATCTATGGATTCCAAACATGAGCCTTCTCTGATTATTACCTTGAAGACCCACCCTCACCTACCTTATCAGCGATAAAGAGCACAATCTATGTTCCTTGATTCCAATCCGGATATATCATACACAGAAAAAAGAAGGCACCATCGAATGGCATCGTGTAGGAAGTAGAGCGACAGCCGTATGCATGGCATTCGTACGCACAGCATGTCATGCTTGATGTCATCCAATCCATCCATAAGGCCAAGTAAAGGAAACCAACGATGCTCATTGAAGATAATCCTGTTTTGATTCATTGATTACCATGTCTGGTATATTGGTGTATCTTTTACCTATCATCCCTGGAAGTTGAAGCTCTCGCCATCTTTCAATATCACGTGATGAGGTCGCTGTATAAAGGCTGCTAGTGTTCATTGTAAGAAGGTTGTCGAATACAATGGCAACATGTCCCATTGTTACACACCTTCCAATTGGGCTTGCTTGCACCTTAACCAGAGTACCCTTTGCACCTGTTGAACACAATCTCGTTGCGCATTCCTCCTCAATGTTGCCCATGTCGCGATTACTGAATCAAGAGAGCTGCTAAAGACAAGCATATCAGTATACACAACGAATAAAGGCAAGCTGGTTTGTACTCGCTGCTATAACGTGTCTCA
>JNEU01000594.1:0-36742 GCA_000697475.1 Lichtheimia corymbifera B2541
GTCTTGTAGTAACGAGCAAGACGGTGGATACGGGACTCAACAAGAATGAGACGGTACTTGGTGTCCTTGTCCTTGCGGTTACGTTCCAAGTGCTTGCGCATGGAGACGGCCTTCTTGATCAAGTGGTAAAGATCTTCAGGGATCTCGGGGGCCATACCGTTAGCCTTGAGGATACGGACAATCTTGTTGCCAGTAACAGCCTTGACTTGAGGAATACCATGGGAGTCACGGAGGATGACACCAATTTGAGCAGGAGAAAGACCCTTCTTGGCATTCTTGCAGATCAAGTCAACGATTTCCTCAGAGCTGGTCTTCAACCAGGAGGGAGCAGAGCGACGATAGGGGAGGGCACTGCTGGCGATACCCTTACCACGAGAATACTATTTTATATACGCGTATAAGTTTACAGTGTCGTGGTGATGGAAGGCGTCTCATTGACAAATTACAACTTACCATGCGACCCATTTTGACTAATAGTGTTTGGAGAAAGAGAGAGAACCTCAAGCTGCCGCGAAAAAATTTCAATTTCAAGCCATGTTCACCACCAAGCCACCTCCTTGTTGTCAGCTTCTTCCGACATTTTTTGACAAGCCTTCATATTCCGCACTACAGAGTTCGTTGCCTAGCAACAACGACTCTTGCATACATACACACTGGCACTCATTAATAGGTTTCCATTTTCATGAAATAAAGGTGATCATATGACTTTGTATATGTCATGAATCCGTTATTGACAGCCTGAATGAGCAAGAGTTTACTGGTGAGGATGATCATTTGATATTGGGATCAACAATAAATCGTTGCCTTATTCGGCACAAGGCTGAACCTCTACATACCACATTGAAAGGGCTTGATGCTTTATTCTCGATCCATAAATAACCGCATGAAATCAGAAGTAATTCATTTAATACACGCACCTCAATTCTATATGCTATATCGAAAATGTTTTCTATGACAATGATGCATGAGAGCATACATTGGATGTTGAGATCGGTGTTGTCAACTCGCTTGATTTAACGTTTGCGATGATATAGTGGGATCATGAGCTGCATACGTCTGCTATTAAAAAGAAAGACATGCTCAGCCCGTCCATATCAATCCTCGAAAATTTCGATTGACAATGACAACTTCCTCGATGCAATCATACGTCATGTTGATTTTTATGTCTGTGCACTCATTCAGCAAAAAGAATATCCGTTGGAAGCTGCATTTCACATGTGTCTCTGGTTACGTATGGGGGTTGTTGGTCATGTTTCTTGTGTAATGTGTCGGTCTTGTGGCATATCGTTTAGCAAACGTGCTCCATTATTCTATAAGCTTCGGTCAAATGGATGATCCCTGAAATTGTTCTGCAGCATCCTTATTGGCTTGCTTTGTCGGCTTGGAAAATTGTTATGGTGTTTCTCTTAGGAACATGGTCCAATGATACAAGGCAACAGCAAGAATAGAAAATTCCGCCCACCATGACCCCATTTTGATTGTGCTACACGGGAAGATGATTCAGGAACGGAATAAAACGTGGTCAGTCACCCCGGCAAATGCCGATAACAAAGCAACAAAAACGACAGAAATCCTATTTCAGCTTCCTCTTTATCTCTTTCTCTTTTCATAACACACACCCCCCACTCGTAAAAAATGGCTATCCCCGAAGGTAACGCTACTGCTGGTGCTAAGCTCTTCAAGACCCGCTGCGCTCAATGCCACACCGTTGAAGCTGTATGTGATTGATATTCTTTGTTGATCAACAATGTAAACTCACTCTTTTATTTGCATTCTATATAGGGTGGTCCTCACAAGGTTGGTCCTAACCTTCACGGTGTCTTTGGTCGCAAGTCTGGTCAAGCTGCTGGCTACTCTTACACTGATGCCAACAAGAACAAGGGTGTCGAGTGGAATGATCAAACCATGTTTGACGTGAGTAGTATAGTCTTTCTTTTGCTTATAGGATTATGTTTATTGATCGTTGCATCTATTGTAGTACTTGGAGAACCCCAAGAAGTACATCCCTGGCACCAAGATGGCATTCGCTGGTTTCAAGAAGCCCAAGGATCGTGCTGATGTTGTTGCCTACTTGAAGGTAAAGCTCGGATCGTAATGTGAAAGGGCGGAGGAGGAAAAAAAACACTTTGGGTGGATGATCCGATTGAGTCATATGCTAAAAGAGGGTGTTCTTTCTGTTCTTTGTAGGAGGCTACCGCCTAAAAAAACCCCCCATCATATCTTGTTCCTGCATGTTCACATAGATCATTCCAAAGGCACACCAATGTTGCTGATACAAAATAAAAAAAAACCATTGTGTAAAACAAATTTTCATTTCAAAGGCCAAGCACAGCACAAGTCAGAGAAAAAAAGGGGGGTGATACACACACACATACAAATAAGTTGGGTGTCGAGATAATCAAGGGAAGGGGGTATGTTTAACCTCGGATGCTTTGTCGCTCAGGTCGCAAGGGCGATTTCATCCCATAACCGCCATTGTAACTTGCACGCTTCAAATCCATGGACGCAGGACGACGCTGGTTCATGTTGGGAGCTGAGAATCAATTTGACACGTGATATTAGACGCTTTGTTATTCCCATCACGAATCCCCTTCAATGCTTACACTTTAAAAAGTCAGTTGGTCCATTGTAAGGTCGAATCTTGGCAAGTGGGTTAGACACGTTATCGATATAGGCCTTTTTGGCTACAATAGGATTATTAGAATGATGTTATCCTTCGTGATGATACCAACCAAAATTCCTTACCTGTAGTGGGATGTTCAAAGATGATGAGAGCACGCGTATCATCCTTCCATTTGATGCGATAACCGCCACGCATGTTTTCATATTCGCGGAAAATATCATGCAAGTGATGAGTCTTGAAAGCTGAAGGGAAATCGTAGCAGTCAAGAACGACGGTAGGCTCATCCACAACAGGAATCTCAGCTAAAAAGGAGACAGCATACAACGGAAAGGGGTTAATTGAATAGAGGCGTATATAATAAATGTATAGACTTACGAGCAGGTTCATTGAATGGATCCATGATACGGCTTTGACGTTTGCTGGATCGACGGCTATCGACACCACCAATAGGACCATCATCATATCGATCGTATTGACGTAGCAGTTCTTCCCAATCTGGTTCATCATGTACTGAAAGGCCTTCGAGAGCCATATGCAACTTATCCGCGGTGCTGTTACGTCGACTATCAGGTCGTGAGAATCGTTGATGTGGGGTCAAAGGATCGTTATCCGAATCTTCAGTATCATCGCCATAACGAGCTGCAGCTGCTGCAAGGCTAAAACGTTGTTGTTGACGAGACCATGCAAATTGACGAGAGGAGCGACGGGAGTCAATATCACTGCTACTAGCCCGGCTATACATGGATTGACGCTTGGGTGCTTGCTCATCCTCCTCGATCCACTTGTCATCCTGAACACGGTTATCCGAGATGCTGTTTCCACGACGACGATGGACTGGAATGTAAGCACTGTTACGCTTGCCCCTTGTCTCGTCTACAGTGGTAGTGGTAGTAGTGGTGGTAGTAGTTGGGTCCATGGCAAGAGAGAATGTATGGCTGATTGTGTGTGTATATGAAGAGTGGAGTGCCGTTGGCTTTAAAGTAAGGACAGTGTATAAAACGTTATTCAGAAAGGCGCCCTTGATGAGGCTAGTTGAGAACGAGAGAACAAAGGAATGAACAAGTAGAGAGAAAAAGAGAGAAAGAGAGAGAGAAACAAGGAAAAGAATGTCATCCACCCAGAGCCGTAATCACTCATAACCAAAACCTATGCGGACTTTTTTCGTCATGAGAAAGGTATCATCTACAGCACATACATACACACACCCCCGTTTTAAAATGCATGTCAATAAAGAAACGACCATTTATTCTCTGTAATTGTTGTCGTTGTTACTTTAATAGGGCGAATAGTAAAAACCTCGGCCACGTCCTCTGCAATTAATATTAGTTTAGTATCCTACATATGTACTATGCCTTTTTCCTTACCTTCCACGGCCACGATAGCCATACATGGGTGAGTGCCCATAGTAAGGCATCATACCGCCTCGGAATCCACCACGGAATCCACCACGTCCACGTCCACGTTGAGCAAATCCTGGGACATTAGTACGCTTGGGAGACACCTAGCAACATCATCATTGGGTTAAACGTCATATAGCTGTATCGTGTATATATGGATGCATACCTTGAGTAAACGGTTACGGAAAAGGCTTTCATTCAATGCAACGGCAGCATTCACGAAATCAGGCTCGGCAAATTCAATGTAGGCAAAGCTATCCATACTGTTGTCAATACCTGGTATCAACCAACATGCAAAATAATAGGTTTCTTACCCTTTTGGATGACCGGTGAACTTATCGCATAAGATAGTGACACGATTGATGGTACCGCATGATTGGAAATGAGCTTGTAATTCTTCGGGTGATGCCCCATAATCCACCTAAGCATAGTATGCATTAGTATGATCTGGTATAATCACCTTGCACCTATCATTATCCCCTCTTTCTTTTTTTTACATTGCCAACATAGACAGACCGTGCGTCAACGGCTTCTTTATCTGTTTTTTTGTGTTCCCCATCTTTTTGTCAGAACCCTTGCTTCTTTGACCTCTTTTTCAATCCTTGAGTTGGAGTATGTAAGCTCACCTTCCTCAGGGTTCATGGATTTTTCCACCTCTGCCTGCATTTCACGTAGTTTGGCAGCCTCGTCTTCCATCTCCTTGACACGCTGCTTCATGGCTTCCAATTCCTGTAATCATAAAACACTTGTTATATATACCAGTCAAGCGTGTTACGTAGCCATTTCGTGTCAAACCTTGTCAACTTCAGCATTGGCATCGCCCTCTTCGACAGCTGGTTTATCTTCTTGTTTGTCTTGAACAACATCATCGGTTGCTGTGGCATTGTTGGTTTCGTTCTTGGGATCAAGTTCACTCATAGTTGCGGGTTAAAAAGAGGGTAGTTGCATGTGTCTCTCTTTCCAAAGGCGATTTTTGATACCAGTCGTTGACATGGTGACTGTCCAATGTCCGATCCACTTTATCCCTCACTGCCAGCGACAACATGAGCTCCTTCTCCAAAACAATAACATAGAAACGATCATTATCCTATTATTAGCCCTTGATTTCTTATTCTTTTACTTGTATATACTGCATGTCGATAAAGCTGCATAATTCAATCCTAAAACTGCTTTTTGAAACAATGGCTATTTATATTGCATGAGTGTTTAAATACGATGGATTGTAAAGATAAAGGAATGGGATATGCTTAACGAAGGATCTGACTCTTGAAAAGATCCGACTAGAAGAATAAATAGATATAGCCATATATTATCCCCACATAAAGATCACACTTGCATTAGTTGGAAGAATCAATTAGCATGGTATGTAGTATAGTAGCATCACGAGCTGACATTGTATTAAGTAGTAGTAAGTAATAAACTAGCAAGTTCTAAAGAAAAGAAAAGACACGATCTAAAATCAGTGCTGGAGGGAAAGCTCTAGCGTTTTCATCAGCGTTGCTCCAAACTGTTCCATTCTGCTTTCATCAAGGGTATCTCTCTGATAAGCGATTGTTGCATGCATGGCATCCAAGGTACTGATAGAGTTGACATTGATAGCCGTGGTGAACGTATTGGCGGTCTGGCAAAAGTAAAGCTCCTTTGCATTGGCTGAGCATCGACCGAGATCTGAAAGTTCAATACCGCCTTCACGACCCATGGGCAAATACTTTTTCCACTTTTCGAACCAAAGGATTTCGCAATAGTCTTCAGGGAAACGAGACAAGAACTCCAATTGGAATACTTCTTTGGAAGCCTCTTTTTTGTTTGCTTGTAATCCTTGATGATATGCCTTGGCAGCATCCCAGAATCCAGTGATGTCCTTGAAATCAGAAAATGTCCAAGTACGAGAGTAGGAACCGACAAAGTTGCCAATCTCATCTTCAGGGATACGCGGATTCACCAAACCACGGCAATTGACGGGCGTGCTAGACTTGACTGCTGGTTCCTCGGGATACAATTGTGAAAATGTCAACATGATGGCAGTCATGATGGCAGCATGCGGGGTAACACCGTGCTGTTGTTTGGCTGTTGCACAGATCTTCTTCCAAATGGCCGGGTCGATTCGTATCACTTGAACAATCGTATCATGGCATACCTTGGACCGATCCATCACCGAAGGACGATCACCACGCCATACGCTCTTTTTATCACCAAACAATGATGGCATCACATGTCCTGCCAGTAGACGCATCTTTTCCATTATGGTATATCGTGGTGCTCCTCGATGCTCATAAGCAGGTGCGATTGCTTTCTCTTTGTTGCCTCGCAACACAAATGGTGGTGAAGCAGTTTCATTGTTGCCATCCTTGAGATACTGGAGTAGGTCCTGCCAAAAGATAGCCAAGCTCCTGCCATCAGCAATCACGTGCTGCACAGCAAAGGTGATACTGCATTCCTTGGGTCGATCAGGATGGGTGTCAATGTGAAGTCGCCACAATGGTATACTGTGATCGTCATAGTCGAATTCCTTGTCGCATTGCTCGGCCAGTCGTTTTGCTTGCTCATTCGGTTCCCAATACTGCAGCTCGTCAAACGTGACAATGGACTCAAGGTTGAATTCAGAGACAGTGGTAAAATGGGCTGTTTCCTTGTCGGCGTCTTGCACAATAGCAGTGAGAAGAGGGTGCTTGGCAATGAGTCGTACTATCGCTGGATACAACCAGGCGAGATAAAACTGTCGGATATCACCAACAGGAGCATCATGTTCCAGAATTGCCGTAAGCGTTACAGACCCATAGCAGTGAGTGAGTAGCTTAGAAACTTGATACTTTTCCAATAAACCAAGGGCACGCATTATAGTACAATGATAAAGAGAACAAAGAACAATGGCCCATTCAATATGAGATCGAATTATAAAGATAATTCTTGTCCGCAGCACGGAGGTAGTAACAGCATTACACACGATCCAAATATGTGTATAATTTCCCGTCAAACCTATCATCATCTCGCATAAGCGATCGCGTTCGATGCATTCAAACTTTGATCTATAATAAGGAAACACAGCCATACCATCAATCACTGTTAATGATGCAATGGATGTAGGAGTAGCAAGATGTAGCCTCGGCAAACAAGAGGCTCTATTGGCGACACTTCATACGCATGACCATCGCATCTCGGCTTGTTTTTACCAAAAAAAAAACCAATCCTGCATATACACGCTCGAATGTCTTATCGCGATAACATGATGTCTCAGCCACGTTCCATGGCTGGAGTGTGGATTGCTCAGCGACAAATGAAACCTTTGAGTGACAGGAACAATCAAATTGAGTAGACATGGCCGGTTTGTTCTAAATAAAGACACTATAATTGTTTTATGCAGTGTTGATGCAGAGGAATGGCTATCATATATGTCGTCAAAGATATCAGCCATGCTGTGATATAAAAAAGATGCACAGGGCTTGATTTGAGTAACAAAGTCAGAGCTTGGCAATGGGGAAACATTATAGCGATAGCCAACAATGAACGTAATAGCAACTTCTTCGACATTGATGCTATTGGGTGGCTCAAGACGACGATAATAATAGCCCTTCATATGCTCTCTTTCAGGGATCAATTGCAACGTTTTACTACTGGAAACGACTTTACTGCCACAAGCAATAATAGATATGTATCATCTTGACAATGCCGTTACGCCAATCATGTATGCAAGAAAGGTCCCTTAAGATTAGGCGCCTCTCCTTGCTCTACTACAAGTTACGCCGGAATTGCATTATCTGATCCATCACACTGGATCATATGGCATCCCGACAATGTTATTATATGTAATAGCCATATCAACACCATTTCATTGACATATTTCGCTCGTATTTGATAAAAATGCATTTTATTATTACAGAACGACTGCTGGAGATATAATATAGGCAAGAGAATCCCTAGAGTAACCCCCACCCCATGATACCTGCATCAACCTTATGTAGGATTTTGTCAATTTGAAAAGGAGAAATCGTTGTCATGGGATTTTCTTACATCTCCTTTAGTGCAAAACGCTTGGTTGTCATGGTGCAGTTGAGTAGGTAGGTAGGTAGGTAGGTAGGTAGGGTGGTGCCCAACAACGACGACTCACATTCAATGGCCGACTCGGTGAGCGGGTGGGATACATTGGCCAGGGCTTGCCAATCATGGTACGCCCTCTTTTACCGCGTGTAAGTAATCAGGCTAATAGGTTGCAACACAAGAGATGGGCAAAGAAGAGGATGAATGGGGATGGATGGATGAAAATATCAAAGGATGGATGGATTGGATACGTGGATGATATCATGGCAACATGTGGGTGCGATATGGCTTCTCTTTACTCATCGATCGACATGGTATATAGATTTGCTCAACATGCTTGTTCAGAAGCAGAACCGCAAGCTCATCTACGAGACTCTTTTCAAGGGTACGACATGACAACGACAGCGTGTGAATTCGACGTCCAGAACGAGATATTGACAGCATACATACTTCATGTAGACGGTGCTCTTGTTGCTCCCAAGGACTTCAACTTGGCCAAGCACCCCGAAATTGACGTTCCCAACCTTGAAGTCATCAAGATTATGCAATCCTTGACCTCCAAGGGCCTTGTCAAGACCCAGTTCTCGTGGCAGTGGTACTACTATACTCTCACCAACGAGGGTATTGATTATCTTCGTGAATGTATGTTATATATCTATATGGGATGATAGACACACATGGCTTAAATGATGCTACTATTAGACCTTCACTTGCCCCAAGAGATTGTTCCCGCTACTTTGAAGAAGACTGCTCGTCCTGCTGCTCCCCGTCGTGCTTGTAAGTATTGTCTATATCATATATCATTCAACATTATACTCATCCACAATGCCTTGGATCTAGTCGGTGGTGAAGGTCGTGAAGGTGGTCGTCGTGATCGTGATGACTACCGCCGCAAGGAAGGTGCCTCTGGTGACTTCAAGCCTGAATTCCGTGGTGGTTTCGGTAAGTTTTGTGTGGATCATTATAACGAGTTTGCTTATCATCGATATTGTAGGCCGTGGCCGTCGCGAGTAAATCTGCTGTCTGTAGTATGTTGCTCCCCATAAAAAGCAGTATCAACGCTGTAGATAAATGTCAACTAAATCACAGCATGCCTTTTTGAATTTTCATCTGATCATACAATGTTGTGGGAAAATTGATTATCTGCCAAGAAAGGCCAAATTATGATGCGAACACCAAATGACTGATGAACGCGAGTACCAAATGTATGGTTATGTGCAGTAATATCATTATCACCTATAGTGTGAAGAGGAAACTAGTATTGCCGAAAATGGTTGAGCAGCATGATGCCCCTGATTTGAGCTTACGCACAGGCCTGTGTCTGCACATAGGAGTCAGCAATCATATACTTGGTTTACGCCTATAGATGAAGACTTACTATTTTTATAACTGGCTAGTGCACTATACATGCATCAAGCACGAATTTAGGCATGTGCATTTGCATACACGTTATTGGTATTATGCATTGGCAAGATAGGTAGAAATGTCAGCTGCTGCTTTCACACATCCATTTCGAAAAAATGCAAAGGCTGTGTTTGACACAAAAGGGGTTGTCGCTTTTCCTTTCTTTCCAAGCAATGGGGTTTATGAGTAAAATGTCGGATAACGGTAAGGAAGGAGGCGAGGAGAGTTGTGAATGTGGTTGTGAGGGGGGTTTGTGTACTAGAGAAACTAGTGTCCACGTAGGTTTTCAATGAAGGAGATATGTAACTAATTGTGTGTGTGTGTATATGCAAGAACACTCAACGCATACTTAGATCTGCAAGGCACAATGGAGTTGTCGGCGTGGGGATATGCTTGATTTGAAAGGTGGTCTTCTCCCTCTTTTTGTCTTTCTTAATATCAAAACACATCCCCTCCCTTTCCCCTTGGATTCTTGTTGCTTTGTTCTTATTTTACCCAGCGACCCTCTCTTTCTTCACGTCTTCATTCGAATAATCTATATACCATATGAGTGTGCAAGCAACCGTAGCATTGTTGAACAAGAATGCTGCTGTCAATACAAACAACAGCACCACCATTGCCACCAGTGCTAAACCCCCAATCAACAAAATTGGTGGCACAACATGGAAAGATGGCAAAGATAATCGCACATCCATCACCAACAAATCCGCAAGAGCGGCTGAATTAGAACGTATCCGCTCAACAGGTGGTGGAGTAGCATCCATGTTGAGCAAGTTTGATCGATCTGAATTCAGCGACACGCCTACTACTGTGAAGAGAAATACCACAGGTGGTATCCTCAGCCATCGATCTAGCAGTCTATCTCGATCATCAAGTGTCAAACAACGATCACCAAAAAATCATCTTAGCATTGTCAGCAGCCACAATACTACAAGTCGAATCGATGCGATCATGCATGATTTAGTTGATATGTATCAACAAGCTGTGGAACACTGCAATGGGCAGCATACAACAACAAGAACCAATCAGCAATGCGGGACCACTACTACCAGAAATGTCGATAATCAGCAGCCATTGTGCAAGCGTTCTGCCAACAAAGCCGAGAAAGGGGATAGCAGCTGCATTGCTTCTTTGGATGATGAAGATGACGACGACAACAACAAGGGCGCACCCAATAGTAGGGACGATAAGGAGAATGATACCAGGACAAGTACCGATGATGACCTCCTTATTGTCAAGAAACAATTGCTGGCGATGGAAAAGGGAGCTCAGTCAGTTTTTGAGCGACAGGCTCGCGATCTTGAGAATGAGAGGAAACAAACACGAACGCTTACGGAGGTTGTGCATAAGCAAGAAGAATTGATTGCAGCTCTAGAAGGCAAAGTCTCCTCAGCACAATGTGAGCGTGATGAATTGCTCTTGCTGCAGGAACAAGTGGAGTTACAGCAACTCGAAATCAAGGACAAGCGCAACCTGCTTTCAAGATTACTAGAAGAACGAGAGGAGATGTTCAAGCTGCTACGTAACCAACAGAGCAATTATAATAATAATGGATCAATGCGTTCCACATCAGCTGACTTGCCATCTTCAGAAAGACTTCATGCTCAACAATATCATCGTCACCTACTCTCGCGTGCTTCATCCCCAGCTTTACGACAAACTGCGTTGGTAAGATCATCATCCGGCTTATCATCTCGTCCAACATCTCCACCACCTTTGACAGCACCTCCTCGAGATCCTCTTCCTCCTTTGCCAAAGTCATCTTTCCGTGGGTCATCCGCATCTTCAGCATCTACGTCCTCGGGAAGTTTCTTATCACCCACCACATCTTGGTCTTCAGCTGACTATGCTGCAGCATTAGCCCCTGTAAAACTTCCAGATGGTGTTGCTTGTGGAGCATCCTCTGATAGTCAACAACAACAACCCGTATGGCTTGATTACAACTCTACGCATGTGGATGTCTTACCACCCACACCACCAGGTACCATTGGTCGTCAACCAAGCTTTAAATTTTCTAGGAAACGTAGCAGCAGCAATAATTCATCCTTTTGGAAAGGCTGGAAGCAAAAATTGGGATCTCGTTCGTAGAAGGTGCTCTTCTTCTTATCCCTCATCCCTCATTTTACACTCTTATCTTTTTTTATTAATCTGTACGATACAACAACAACATATCACTTTTGCTATCTTTGCTCGTAGTAGCCTTTCCTCCCCCACCCCAACACTTTCCTCTGTTGTACTTGCTTTGTAGCTGCTGTATTTCCAAATGCAATATCAATCATTGTTGGTATGACATATACGTTTCCTTCTTGAGAAGAGTTGCTATGGATACTGCCAATCAATTTTATTCATACTTTGAAACATGTACATGGATCAGTGGGAATATGAGGGAGTAAGCTATATCATTGGAGAGCTACTTTCATGTTACGTAAATGCATGTCGCAGCAGCAGTGATGAATAATGACGAGCCGCCGCACAGTGAGAGTGGAAATCGGAGGCATCATTCGGACATCAAATCAGAGCGATGTGCCGCGTAACGCGTGCTTGCTTTTCCTCTGCAACTTTACCCAACTCACAATGGCCAACCAAGAAAAAGAAGACAAGACGACAAAGATGGACGTCGATCCAAAGAATGAAAAGAGTGTCGATGACAAGAAAAAGGACAAGAAGGAAGAAGAAGAGGAATTGGTAACTAGCCCTGACCTGCCCTGCGTTATAGATGGCTTTTATTTTCAATACTAACATGCATCTACTAGTCTGAAGAAGATCAACAATTAAAGAACGAGCTCGACATGCTTGTAGAGAGACTTCAGGTGCGTGGGATCAGTGTTCAGTTATGCGTTGGGGAAGAGACAACTTATTGAGAGAGCAACAACGTATTTCAGGAAAGCAATCGCGACTTGCATCGACCCGCTTTGGAACAATTACGTACCCTTATTCGCACGTCGACCAGTTCTATGACCTCAGTACCAAAGCCTCTCAAGTTCTTGAGTCCTCACTATACCACGCTCAAAGACTTGCATGCATCTTGGCCAGAGTCAGCCGACAAAGTAAGCTGATGATAGCATTCGTAATATCGACGCAACGCCCCTATTGACGATGTAATGATGGATATAGAAATTGTTTGCCGATATTCTCTCCGTGTTATCCATGACATACGCCGAGGAAGGTCAACGTGAAAGCTTAAGATATCGTTTCATTGGATCAACTGAGGAAGATATTGGATCGTGGGGTCATGAATACGTTCGACATTTGTCAGCCGAGATCATGCAAGAATATGAAGCAAGAACCGAAAAGGAGGAATCCACCGATGACTTGGTCAAACTCGCTCTTTACATTGTACCTTTCTTCTTGAAGCACAATGCTGAAGCTGATGCTGTGGATCTCTTGTTGGAACTCGAATCGATTGAAGAACTCCCCCAATTCGTTGACAAGAACACCTATGAACGTGTGTGTCTATATATGGTTGGGTAGGTGTCGAATATTATACATAATGCATGGGGTGACAAACAAGACAACTTATGTATTTATGATATAGATGCATCACTTTGCTTGTCCCACCAGATGATATGCGCTTCATGAAGACCGTGCGTAAGATTTACCAACAGCAAGAGAAATATGCACAGGCATTGAACATGTCAATTCGCATGCGTGATATGGATCTTATTCGCGAAGACTTTGAATCCGCACCTGATCGGTGAGTGTTTTCTTCCACTGGAATGCAGAATGGTGAAGCTGATGATAATGATTGTAGATCAATTAAAAAGCAAATGGCATTCCAGCTTGCCCGACAGCAAATCAACCTTGAAGTGGAAGATAGCGAACTCAGCGACTGTATCAACAACACCCATCTCTCCAAGCACTTTATCGCTCTTGCTCGTGAATTGGATGTGCTTGAACCCAAGGTTCCCGAGGATATTTACAAGTCTCATTTGGAAACTCACAGTATGTGCTTCAATACCGTATCTCAACATTTTGGATTAACACGGCTCTTTATCAGGAATGACCTTCAGCGCCAACGTCGATTCTGCACGCAATAATCTTGCATCAAGCTTTGTCAATGGCTTTGTCAATGCTGGTTTTGGAAGAGATAAGATGGTGGTCCCTGATGCTGAATCCACTAACAACTGGATCTACAAGACCAAGGATCATGGTACGTATAAGGATCATGTGCACTTGACTTTAGCTGACATGGATTTCCCTTCAAGGTATGATCAGTGCTACAGCATCCATTGGTATGATTCTCTTATGGGATGTGGAAGCCGGTTTGTCTATCATCGACAAGTACATGTACTCGACTGACGACAACATCAAGGTAACATTGGGGGAAATAGTACAATGGAAGAGGGAGAGAGCGTTTTATTCATACGAGATTGTTAGGCTGGTGCTTTGTTGGCTATTGGCATTTTGAATTCGGGTGTGCGTGAAGAGGCCGATCCCGCATTGGCATTGCTCACCGAACACATTGAAGGTGATAGTCTTACCAGCAAACAGGCCGCTATTTTCGGGTAAGCATCCTGAATGTGGGATAGGAAGGTCTTTTGTAAATTGGCTCACATCTTGTGCTTGCTTTTTAGCCTTGCTCTTGCATATGCTGGTTCAGCACGACAAGAGATTTCAGAGCTCCTTTTGCCCATTGTAAGCGACACATCTCTCTCTATGGAATTGTCAGGTCTTGCAGCCCTTGCTTTGGGTATGATCTTTGTCGGTACATGCGATGGCGACATTTCCAGCACAATTCTTCAAACCATGATCGAGCGTGAAGAAAACCATCTCAAGGATTCCTGGGGCAGATTCATGGCTTTGGGCTTGGCACTTTTGTTCCTTGGTAAGTTTTCCACAATGATACCATGGATGCTCTTGTTTTTAATCATGATGAATTTGATCAATAGGACGACAAGATGCTACTGATGCTATCATTGAGACACTCAAGGTGATCGAACATCCTTTGGGCAAGCAAGCCGAGGTGTTGGTGGAAGCTCTTGCATATGCTGGTACAGGCAACGTCCTCAAGATTCAAAACATGCTTCATCTTTGCAATGATCACCTGGACAAGTCGAAAGAAGATGATACCTTCCAAGCATTTGCCGTACTCGGTATTGCATTGATCGCTATGGGCGAAGATATTGGATCAGAAATGTCTCTCCGTTCCTTTAACCATTTGGTAAGCTAACAACTTTTTCCATTTTTGGGATACCTTACCTCTCTAACGTTTCATTGTTTAGATGCATTATGGAGAGCCGGTGATCCGACGAACAGTGCCACTCGCTTTGGGCTTGCTTTGTGCATCCAATCCCTTGGTGAACGTCCTTGATACTCTTAGCAAATACTCTCACGACAATGATAATGATGTTGCTATCAGCGCCATCTTTGCTATGGGTGTCGTCGGTGCAGGAACCAACAATGCTCGTCTCGCTCAAATGTTGCGTCAACTTGCCAGCTTCTATCACAAGGATGCATCGAGTCTTTTCATGGTGCGCATTGCTCAGGGTCTATTGCATATGGCCAAGGGTACAATGACAATCAATCCTTTCCACACCGATCGGCAGATCATGTCACCTGTTGCAGTTGCAGGTCTCATGTGCAGTCTTATCACAATGACCGACTACAAATCATGTAAGTGCTATCATCACATACCCCCAACTCATGCATTTCATTAATGATTCGTATAGTTATTTTTGGCAAGTTCCATTATCTTCTGTATTCCCTTGTCACCGCCATGTACCCCCGATTCTTGATCACATTCGACGAAGATCTCAACAGCTTACCGGTCACCGTTCGTGTGGGTCAAGCCGTGGATGTTGTTGGCCAAGCAGGTCGACCAAAGACGATCACAGGTTTCCAAACACACTCAACCCCTGTTCTACTTGCTCATTCGGAACGTGCAGAATTGGCAACCGAAGATTGTAAGTGTCCTCTTAATCACTACATTACATTGATTTACTAACACATATTTATATCCAGACAAATCACTGGCTCCTGTATTGGAAGGCATTGCACTATTGAGACGTGTACAGGAAGAAGAAACCGAGTAGATACATTCAATCATGGTTGGGAAAATAATGAAAAAAAAAGAGCTGCCAATAAATTTGTCATATTTGCAAAGGGAAAAAGTAAAAAGCTATACTAATGGGAAGGGAATTGTCGCTATTTGTGTGTGCATGTGTGTACTATGATAAGCGTATTTACGAACGTTCGCCACGAAGACGACGAGCAAGCTGAATATCCTTGGGCTGGATAGTAACACGCTTGGCGTGGATGGCTGCAAGGTTGGTGTCTATATATCATCACATTTCCCACTCCTTATTAGCGCATTGTCCCCCTAATGTACCATCCAGTGCAAAACACAATACCTTCAAAGAGAGAGACGAGATAGGCTTCGGCAGCTTCTTGCAAAGCACCAATAGCAGATGATTGGAAACGCAAATCGGTCTTGAAGTCTTGGGCAATTTCACGAACAAGACGCTAAGGAATCATCAAAGTCAGTATCGGTCATCCGCAGCAAAAGGAAAATACTCTCATCAACCTACCTGGAAGGGCAACTTGCGAATCAACAATTCAGTGGATTTCTATAACATGCATGTATCAGCCATCAATCCCTTATAAACAACATTTCATATAAGCAGCGATAACGAACCTGATAACGACGGATTTCACGAAGAGCAACAGTACCGGGCTTATAACGATGGGGCTTCTTCACACCACCTATACAAAGAATGAATGGACTTGTTATGCTCCAATGTCAACACTTTTGAGTGCCCATCTCTTGATCTTACCAGTGGTGGGGGCAGACTTGCGGGCAGCCTTAGTAGCGAGTTGCTTTCGGGGTGCTTTACCACCAGTAGACTTGCGAGCTGTTTGCTTGGTACGAGCCATTGCAGAAGAGTAACAGAAAAAAAGACGAAAGAGAAATGTATTGTGCACAGCCGACCGTTCTCCCCCATTTTAGACTTTTAATTCCGCAGTATTTGATGCCGCCGCTCGTGTCACACGCCCCCATTTCCCTGACCGGAACGCATTATCCAATGCTAAGTTAGACACCTATTTACATTACATTCATTGTCCTCTTACAACTTCTCTTTCTACAATAACCAATCCTAATAAAGTATGCTATTCGTCGTTCCAGAGACACACATTCATAGCTTTGCTTGCGTAAGTCTGATGACATTTCACACACAAAATACTACTACATATCAATCGCCATGTTTCATATATGGTGTGGATCCTACGGTTTCAGCTGCGGTAGAGTTTGGCTATTAATGTAAAACTATATTGCTTTGTTTTTGGTAGACGAGCCTTTGTGAGCAACAATGATGCATTACTTGCACAGAATGTTGGTTTTTACATGCTTGTAAAAATATCGATCTTGTTATAAAAGCAACAAAAGCTTCTCGATACAATGATGTAATGATCCAATCTCTCTTTCCGGCCTTCAAATTTCGATCCTCCCTTTCATTTCAGAAACCAACCATGTGGATCACATAGAATCGGTGGGCACCATTGTGTCATTGTATCCTTGGTTGCTGCCGCCATGATCATCCTTCATCCATAATTGCAATTTAGCTACTGCATGCATTGACTCCAATACTCCAATAGCATCCATGGCGACGTACCGCCTTTCGTCCAAGATACAATCGCTCTCCTCCACGCTATCCAATCCATCACCATCCTCAGCCTTATCACATAATATAATCCACCCTTCTTGCTCATGACGCGCCAAATAACCCAAGCAGCATTGCAAGATTCCACATCACTGCACTTGATTGCATCCATCCATAATAACCATTACAAGTCCAATATGGCTGCTGACATGCTTCCTTTTCCATTCGGCTGCTGGTCTATCTCTTTCTTGGTCAGTTTCCGTCGCTAATCAACCACGTGATGATGGCTTGTATTGCAGCATGCTTGATAGCTGATATGGCATTATTCACTGGTATTCGTATGTGTCAAAGCAAATTGCTGCACGTAAAAGAAGCTGTTCTATACGCTGGATATCTGCTGTATACGTAAAAAAGGGTGCAAGGCATGTTGTTGCAACTAACTTGAGACAATGAGTAAAGACTTTGCTTGGCAACTGCTGTTACGACTGGTGGTGGCAGAGGGGTATATAAGAGCGTGTGTTGTGGTAGAGTGGCAGGGCTGTGAACGCTGTTTGAACGCTTGATTATACCCACTATGTATCCCCTATTTATTACGCTGAAGATCATCATAATCATGTTGTTATCATTTTATCCCTCTGTCTCAACTCAAGATGGCCTTCATCATTGGAAAAAATATTCTCACCGCTGACATAGTCTTCTTTTCCCAAGCATAGAAATAAATTAAATGTGGAAGATATTACGCGCTTGCGCCAGCAAGCGAAATTGCCAATATGTTCGAAGCGCAGTGCAGAAGGAATAATGGGTCGGGGTGGTTAAAGGAGGCCAGCTGTCGGAGGGAGGAAATGACGTGTGAGGGTGACGACGCCGTTTCCTTGGACACGCACCTTGGTTACCCCAACTTTTCTTTTCTTTTCCGTGCAATTTTGCAGTGTAATCTAACGAAGGGAAGAGATAAGTTAGGCACACCTGTTATTATATTAACAAATACTATATCCTTTACATAGCTTCATGTTGCGATTGGGCGTTGTTATGCGTGTTCTTATTCTGTCATCCCCACATTGGCAAGATGCCATGCATTTCTTCCGCTCCCCTGTGTCATAGGAATTGATAGGTAAGAGTATTCATGGAGCAAGGAGAGTATACTGAGGTAATATAATAACGTGTTATTAGACATTGGTCATACGGTTGTTCTTGGATCTGTGTCGTTTATCCACGCGCCATCGATCCTCCAGCGTTACCAAGCCGTTCGTCAATATCGGTCTAATGCCTTCTAGGCATTTGATAGGTAATTGCAGCCCATGGTGAAGAATATGGTTTGAAGTGATGTATTAACACTGATCTTTAGTAATTGCATATATGTATCTCCCACGTACCCACATTGGCATCGCCAAAATGCAGCTTGATCGCAAGATGACAACGGGGTATCAGGATCTGAGGGACTCTGATAAGGATTCCAATGCTCTGCTGCAAGCAATCCAGATGGGCTTGGTAGCTATCCCTGCTACGACAAATTCGATTGATTGGTGGTGGTACTTGTACTGTTGCCTTTGGAACGTAGTTCATCGGATTGTGAGATGCTAAGGAAGGACGCAGCTTGATCGCAAGATGACAACGGGGTATCAGGATCTGAGGGACTTTGATAAGGATTCCAATGCTCTGCTGCGAGCAATCCAGATGGGCTTGGTAGCTATCCCTGCTACGACAAATTCGATTGATTGGTGGTGGTACTTGTACTGTTGCCTTTGGAACGTAGTTCATCGGATTGTGAGATGCTAAGGAAGGACGCAGCTTGATCGCAAGATGACAACGGGGTATCAGGATCTGAGGGACTTTGATAAGGATTCCAATGCTCTGCTGCGAGCAATCCAGATGGGCTTGGTAGCTATCCCTGCTACGACAAATTCGATTGATTGGTGGTGGTACTTGTACTGTTGCCTTTGGAACGTAGTTCATCGGATTGTGAGATGCTAAGGAAGGACGCAGCTTGATCGCAAGATGACAACGGGGTATCAGGATCTGAGGGACTTTGATAAGGATTCCAATGCTCTGCTGCGAGCAATCCAGATGGGCTTGGTAGCTATCCCTGCTACGACAAATTCGATTGATTGGTGGTGGTACTTGTACTGTTGCCTTTGGAACGTAGTTCATCGGATTGGTATTGCCTTCCTCTCACTTAGATAGTGTATTTATATCATTGTAAATTTCATTAGATAGAAGGGATTTGGAATATCATTCATTTACTGTGATTTAAGCTTTCTTAATTCTTGGATTCCAACTGATGTTTCGAGTAAAGAAAGCTGGTGAAGGGTGTATATTGGTGTACATTGGCAAGAAGCAAACAATACGTATCATGCATTGACCCTTTCACTCCTGACTCTTGGCTATATTACACAAATAAGCTCGTCTGCATTTTCGGCACTACTGGGGTCTAGCTACTTGACAAGGAACAAAGACCACCTTTTTCATGTAGCATCACGCTTATTATAGCATATGTAAAACATAAGGGTGACAGGTTTTCTAATGAAGCGTGATGTCTTGAGAGCGAAATTGACTAGCGTATCCAAGGGCACCTTGTGTGAAAGTTTCAAGTTTGAGGTGGGCAATCTCGAGGTTATGGACCATCCACCCTACATATATTACCATCCGTTCATTGTCGGACGCTCCCATTTTATTTCTCGCAATGAAGCATGTCGTTTTTATTTGAATGGAGTTGATCAGCATGTCGAAGCCCACCGTCTGACCAAGTTTCACGATAAAGGTGGACAATGGCAGGGGTGTGCACTATACACCCTACTTGCGTACTGTCCGTGCATCATCTCCCCTATATTTGGACCGTCCGATTCATTGAAACATCATAATGAACCCTGCGATTTTTAAATGAATGGAGTTGATCAGCATGACTCAGAAAACCTGCTTACCAAGTTTCAAGTTCAAAGTAGGGAATCCCAAGGTAACTCATACTAATTGGCATTTCAATGAATCTGGACGGGTGCGGAATTTCCGTCCATCATAGTAAACCCTACATTATACCCTCTCATTCAAAACTTTCGAATGAAGTATGGGTTTTTTATTAAGACAACGTTGATCAGCATAACCAAAAGCACATTGTGTGAAAGTTTCATGTTCGAGAGAGGCAAACTCAAGATCATGGATCAATTCACAGTGTGCATGGATTTGTATTGCAGTGCCTGACCTATTAATTTCCAACTCTTCCACTTCCTCCTTCTTTACTCCTTCCTCCCACTCTCAATTGCTGCTCCATTCAACTACAACTACCACCTGCAAACAATTGTCCTACTTCAACCCATCATGTCGATGCTACGAATGCCTTGATCCGAAAGACTTTGACCGAAAGGCAAACCCATGGCGTGTGCACCCCACTACAACAACACCCGCAGTTCGTGACACTACACCTTCTCTTGTACACCTCCTCTACCACGACAAATCACAACAGCTTTCATTGCAGCAGCAGCTATTAGCAAGACCGTTACTCCTTTGTCTCAAGTCACTTGCAGCACCTTCTCCTTACTGCCTTTGTTACATGAACAGCAGCTACCCATGGCATCCAAGCAGCTTTATTTACGTGTAGCAGCATGCTTTGATACATACGGATTCCTATGGATGGGGTGCCATATCAGCTATCAAGTACGCCGCAATACAAGCAATCTTCGCCTGTCTGAGCTGCGATGGAAAATGACCAAGAAAGAGTACCAGCAACAATCACATGGCTCTTTTCAACAAGCATATTGGATTGCAATGATTACGGATGGATCCATGCAATTACGGGTGTTGCAGCAGCTTTATAACAGCTGTAATGTGGGACCCTGGAATGTTGCTATGGTTGCTTGGCGCATCGTCAGCAGGAAAAATGGATCATGTTACGTGAGTACGACTGAGAATCATCATGGAATGAATGGGATTGTTGACAAGGCTTATATTTTTAGTGAAAGGCAGTTTACAACCATGGATGACATTGGAATACTCGATCTTTCTAGGAAACGATGCAGAGGCGTTGTATGAGCTTATGGCTGGAAGCACTTGGCGGCATAGGATTTACTGTATATCATTATCCACAAGATTCACCGACACATACGCGAAGATACGAAGGGCATCAACACTGAATAGTACCTGAAGCTACTTATCCTGCTGGATGACATGGAGGATCCTACAATTGTAAGGAGAAGGGAAGGAGCAGACACATCTTCATGGTCATTGTATACCGCCTTGGCTATAGGGGACTGGAATGGATCTACTGGACGTGGTGCTTCGTTGGTGCATAGCTAGATGGTTTCAACATTATAGCTAGTGGACATTGATGTTTTTATAAAATACACGTACTCTGTGAACTATGAACCATGACCCATATGGCTTATTGATGATAATAATACAAACAAGGAAGGAAGGGATGAATTATTAGGGACAATGATGAATGCGCTTGGATAAGGACAGGCACAAACATTAAAGTGAGGGAGAAAAGAATGCTAGTACTGGATCTTCGAATACACTACAAGGGTCATACAACATTCGAGCGGGCTTTGTTTCAGCATGGATGTCCGTGCGCATCAATAACCCCAAACTATTCTGGTATGGAATCACTATTTCCTTACACGTACATTGACACACCTTCATATTGGATGTTATTTACTTATGTACCTTCCTAAAGGCAATCATCATTATCATCCATCGTGCAACAACCTATCAGGGACGTGCGCGTGTAACCACCACGTGCATTTCATTCAGCTTTCCATCTTTTCGTTAATGCAGCCGACACCACCCACTAGGAAAAAGCAACTCCATCGCGCTACAGCATATGTAAAACATAAAGGCGCCTGTATATCTAAACTTTACAATGAAACGTGGGCTCCTTGATAGAACAAAGTTGCTCGTCGGGGCCGAAAGTATCATGTGTGCAAGTTTCACGATCAAGCTCGCCCATCCCAGGTTTCGCAATGTCGCCACCAGCCAAAGTCGGAAAAAAAGAGGTCGACCTACGATCTACTTTGGCTGGTGGTGACATTTCGAAATCTAGAAATGGCGAGCTAGATCGTGAAACTTGCACAGTAGATCCTTTTGACCCCGCCGAGCAACTTTGTTCGATTGAAGACCCCACCTTTCATTGTAGATTTTTTAGTTATGGGCATCTTTATGTTTTCGCTATGCTGTAAGCATGATGGCATATGTAAAGTGGTCTTTGTTCATTGCCGACCAGCTAGACCCTGATAGAGCGAAAGATGCCCAGAGCCGTGTTTGTGTAACACCGCTGGTTTATGCATGACGAGCATCAGTTGAGATACGTGATGCATACTGTATACGGACCAATGTAATCTCTTTTTGACTATAGCTCAGTCAAATCAACTCGGATCATGACAGTTGAATCATGGAGATGGCTGCCTGGAGCAGGAGCATTCTACATATGTCATAGAATACATAACTATGCCGATTTGAAGGAAGTGAATGTTGGCAGCCAATTTATGGCTATTCATCAATATTGAGCGTAAGTATATATTATAGAGCCGTTTTGAGTCAATGGGGGCCAATTTAATACACATGATTGCACTATAATGGGGGATACATCGTATCAATTACATGCATCTAGTAGAATAATGAATCCATGACCCTTGACACTATATCTTAGCAAAATAAGATATGATATGTCTATCACTGCAAAGCATTCGGTCGAACCAATGAAGACCGGGTTGAAGAATTTCAAGGCCAAGCACGAGTATGAGGAGGTGTGAAGAAATCATGGGACTCTTTGCTCTGCTTGTCTCGGCGGACACTCCTTGTCGACGTTGTCGTCGCTCATCCTCCTTGGTTGTCGAATACTTTTAGGCAGATAAGCGGATTGAGAGTGGCGGTATTATGCTCGGCATCGTCCATCCTTGATGATTTTCACATGCTGCATGTCCATGTCCTTTTCAAATCCCGCGCTGCGGTTATTTTGCTGCTCGTACAGTAAACACGAACCCAACACCTTTCCTTCACACCATGGTCAAGTGTCCCCCTTGTTACGTTGGACGTGTTTTCGACAACATCGTTTCCGATCTTGAACGTAGGCGTTTTTTTGCTCGTGTGCCCGTTGACTGTTGGACGTTGGAGAACTATGCCAAGCAAGCAGATTGCAATCCCGCCACTGTACTCCACAACTTCCTTGTTGATCTCAATTGGTTGCAGCGACAAATGCCCGGGGATCTGAGGCCGTACATAGGCCATTTAAGGAAAGATGCTGAGGTATATATAACATATTCTCATGAATGATGAAAGACTGGTAACTGAATGTGGTGCTAGAGGGTGACGCCGACTGATATCAAGGGCATGATGGCTGGGAGAAGTAGTCCGACAGCAACTACAACCACCGTACACGTGAACGCGCCGGTATACGGCCCCCTCCACGCTACTGCGCAGAACATCACCAATGTCAAAAGCAACAATGATCATGACAACAGGTAAGTAACTTTATGAAATGATCCGTATCTTTGTTTGCTCACATATAGTCAGCCTTAAACGCAAGAGAGCGCATGATGATGACGATGATGATCATGATGAGGATGATCATGAAGAGGTAAAAACTGTGGTCAAAAGTTTGCACATGTATGCTTATTATTGTTTGTAGATCAATGATGATGATGATGTTCTGCTCGATGAGGATATTCTGCAGCATGCTCCCGTTTTGTTGGTTAACGACACAAGCTTTGATGAACATGACCGCCGCGATCACCTTGCGGATGTTGATGAGGACTGGGCTCCTGCAGAGCATATGATAGCGGAGAATGATCTTGACCTGACTGACAAGCTAATGGAGTATCGCCATCGTTCGGTGGAGCTTGCGAAGAAGGAAGAAAATCTCAGTGACAATCGCGTTCTCTCTCTCAGCAATATTTTCGTCATCACAGCAGAGCAGCATCGTTCTTGTTTGCACCGTTTTCAGCCAATGTATCATGATGCGATTATGAATATGTACACATGCAAGGAAGGGTGGATCACTTTGCCACGTCTATCTCGTGTTTGGTGTGCATCACTTGACGAGTTGGTATGTGCCAACACTGACATCCCCAAACGCCAGCTCAGACAACTTGTTCGTGAATTTGCTGCATGTGCTGATGCTGATGACAATGGCAATGACGAATATGGTGACACCGATCTACAATCTATGGCATCGCTACTTGGTCAGCTTATACAAACATTCGCAGCTTGGAACACGGATTGGAGTCTTGAGAATAATTTCAAAAAGCAGCACATTACTCCTTTCATTGATCATGTCTTCGGCAACTCCGTGAACATCAGAGAGGGCGAAAGTCACTTGCTTGGATACAACAATGAAATGCTCGCTGACTACATCGGATCAAAGAAAGCACCAACCGGTGAAATATTTGACATACTTGCTATTGAGGTGAAGCCCCCATGCAAGTCATCCAACGCACAGTTGCAATCTGATTTCGTTAAGCTTGGCAAGGAAATGAAGTCAATGGTGGATCGATTGCATTCACATGGTATCAAGGATTCTGTTGTGTGTGGAGTCCTCTTCAATGGCTATCATGCCACAACACATACATTGCGTCTTGTGGCGGAAGGCGTTTATCTCATGGTTGAGCATGGCCATTTCGATTTGATGCGCAGTCCTCAGGATGTTTCCTCTGTCCCTAAAATCTACGAGCATCTCAAGCAACTCAACACACTGCTGCAACCAGTTATTCACACTATCAACGATCCTGTACGTCTCAATAATACAAGCCATGATCAATCCTGGAACCGTCCATCAGCAGGCATCCCTAAACGCACAACTAAGAAAAGAGAGAAAAGCAGGTCGATCTAGCACAAGAATACAAATGGATTTGTAAGTATATACAACGACTTTCGTTTCTTTGTACTCACGAATTGCAATAATAGATGCACTGAACTTGCGCCTGCTTACCTCATTTGCCGGTATTTATACAAGTATTATTTCATGTCCCTGTCATCCTTCAAGCTATGTTATCATTTCAACCCACAACGTATGACTGGGGATCTCCAAGATATTACTGGTGTGGTGAAAGTGATCAGATACCAACATACCCACCCATTACATCACAATTGTCAGCAACCCTCTTCCCCTCACCGCTTATCGACCTTGGCGACGATGTTGCATCGGATCCGACATCAGCCAATGACATGCACCACCAGCACAACAGCTTGCCCAAAAGTTGCTTATACATGATATACATCATCCTGTCAATAAACATCATCCTGTCAATAAACACACTATATTAGGACGTTATGTTTACATTTTGTTACAATCTACGTAAGGGGTTCCTTTCTTATTAATAAGTATTCAGAGGATCGAGACATACGCAATCATATAAGCAGTGACAAAAGACTTGGACGGTATCGATGTGATGTGTTTAATGAACAAGTGGTGATGAAAAAAGATGGATAGTTCTATGGCGATTAGTTGTCCAAGGCTGAAAATGCGTGAGGAGCGGGGGAAAGAGGATTAAAGGTTTCTACTTGGGACATACAAGAGTCTACTTTTTATGCCAAACCAGCAGCGGTCATAGCCTATAAAACATTGTCGATCAGCCAAAAGTTTGACTTACTCATGTTCCATCCAATATCTTACCTCCTTCAACTTGTTACCGAGTTGGGCAGGGGAGGGAGTGACAATGACACCAGCGCTTTCAAGAGCAGCGATCTTATCTTGAGCACCACCCTTACCACCAGAGATGATGGCACCAGCGTGACCCATACGACGACCAGGGGGAGCAGTCAAACCAGCAATGAAAGACACAACAGGCTTGGGAGTTTCACGGGTCAAGTTGTATTGACGAAGGAAATCGGCAGCTTCTTCCTCAGCAGTGCCACCAATTTCACCAATCATGACGATACCTATAAAGTAAAACGGCATGAATACACCCTTCCCATATGCATACCATTTTCCTTTTTCCTTTCTTTACCTTCAGTGTTGTCATCTTCCAAAAAGATCTTCAAGCAATCGATAAAGTTGGTACCATTGAGAGGATCACCACCAATGCCAACGCAGAGGGTTTGGCCAAGACCAACTTGAGTAGTTTGGTTGACGGCCTCATAAGTCAAAGTACCAGAGCGAGAAACAATGCCGACCTTGCCGCGCTTGTGAATGTGACCAGGCATGATACCGATCTTGCATTGCTCAGGGGCAATGATACCAGGGCAGTTAGGACCAACGAGACGGGTCTTGTTTTGGGTCATCAAAGCTTGCTTGACACGGACCATGTCATGTTGGGGAATACCCTCAGTGATGGCAACAACAAGAGGGATTTCGTTTTCGATGGCTTCCAAAACGGCAGCAGCAGCACCGGGAGGAGGAACATAAATGACACTGGCATCAGGCTTAGCTTCTTGGACAGCCTAATCCAAGCATGTCATGTAAGTAAGACACGCGTAATATAAACATCCCATCTACCTTTATCCAACCTACCTCACGAACAGAGCCAAACACAGGAAGACCCAAGTGAGTTTGACCAGCCTTCTTGGGAGAAACACCACCGACCATGTTGGTACCATAAGCAATAGCTTGCTCAGAGTGGAAGGTACCCTACAACAACCCCATATTAGTATTCCTTACTTAATCCCATATCCATGATGCTATTCCTACCTGCTTGCCAGTGAAGCCTTGGCAGATAACCTTGGTGTCCTTGTTAATCATGAGGTTCTTGGCTGTGGATTCGTAACCAGCTTGGCTTGCAAAGGTACGACGAGCAGCAATAGCTATTGTTGACCGATTCCCAGCGAGTTAATGTGATGTTGCCTTTGTTGAAATGAGGTGAATAAAGATATCGAACCTGCATTACGGGCAACGGTGGTGGCTGATTTGAACATTGTGTATGAAGTGAGAAGAAAAAAACTGTTAAAGGAGGTTGGGAAAACTGAGACACCGCTAAGGGAGACCGCGGTAAACACTTGTAAAGCTCGGGAGTTCCCGCGCACTTTTCACATGTTGCGGGAAACCACGGAAGCAAATATGTCTCGGGGAAGCTGTTTTGCACTCTGTAGTCAAGTGGGCCATAGATCAAGGATCATCCAAGCATAAAGCCTTTCATAAGTCTTGTTTTTTTTATCACTTTAACCTGTTGCCATGGCAATATGCACCTCTAAAAAGACAATGTAACAAATAGAAATGCTCACATGACTGTCGGATGGATAGCATTGCGGATGACAAATGGAGCTTACGGAGGTGAAAGTCCCGAAGGCTACACTATGGCATTCTTCTCACGATATGATTGTGTTGCCCCTGGATCATCCACATGTCAAATTGATGACAATTTTTACTGCTAAAAACATATGCAAACAATCAATATCATACAATGAAAACATCCCTGATGCAGTAGGCGATATCATTTAGGCGACTTTCATTGTGCTTGTATACATCAGTATCAGCAACAATGGATCGACAAGTTATGGGGACTACAGGAGCGGGGCATTCAATGTGTCCCCGATTCCCGAGAATGCAGGATGAATTTCATATGTGTTTACAATGTCCATCTGTCATCCTTTGTTGTACCTAGAAGATGACGCTGTTTGATGTTCCTTTTTCCGAAACAATCGTTTTGAGGCACATTACGATGATGGCATTTAGAGCATAATTGCATACCAGCGTCAATGCTTTACGCGACCGGTGCATGAGCAGAACCTGCAATGATGATCATGAGCAATCTGGAACGTGGTTGTGATTTTGAAAGATATGGCTAGCTTCTTTTTTTTTTACATTATGTACATATGGATGGCGGCTTATTGAGCCACGACCACGATCAATCCAACGTGGCTTTTGATAGCTCGTTATAATATTATAGCTCCACCTGTCATTTTTACACGCTGATGGTCATCTATGATATCAAATGAATCACAGGACAAGAGCAGTGCATTGCGAAAAAGTAACGACGTGGTGGCACAGATTCGTTCATGCGCACCTTTGTGTTGGGGTTGTACCAAAATTGAGAACATGATGATGATGATGGCCCAAGCATAAAACAATGCCCCATTTGCCACATGGTCATTCCTGCTGATTTTGCTAGTGATTCATATAAAAGTCGATCATCGAGAGCAGGTTAGCAAAGAAGAACAAGATTGCGTTTAAGGAAAAACTCAAACAATGGTTGATACAGGAATACCATCAACTACAGATACCAGCAGCAGTAGCAACATGGATGTGCTGCATGAAGGCTGTAAACAATCTAAAATGCCACGACGTCGCATTATTGCGTGCCTCGATGGAACATGGAACACACCGTCAGGTATATGCATGCAAGCTTGTTCGCTTTCTACTACACTAACGAATATCCACTTGACCAGCTCATACCAATGTATTTCGCTTTTACAACAACATTGAGGAATCACACCCTGTGCAAACCAACGGCAATCCAAATCAGTACATCCAGGTGGCCGAATATTTTCTAGGCGTGGGTGGTGCTGAGGATGGAATCAAACGTTATTTGGGTGGTGCTTTTGGATTTGGCATTAGTGACCAAATCTTGTCAGCTTATGCATTCCTCAGCGAGAACTATCAATGTGAGGAAGATGAGATTTGGCTCTTGGGTGTCTCTCGAGGAGGTATGTAAGATTTCTGTAATTGCATATGACAACATCTATTAATATCATTACCCATAGCCTACGCGGCAAGAAGTCTTGCAGGCATGATCTACAATGTAGGCTTGTTGCCATGCAAACATATCACTACCGCATTGGATGAAGCATACAGCCTGTATCGTCGAAAAGATAGAGCCAGTCATCCACACGATCCAGAGAGCTTGGCTTTTCGCGCTAAATATGATTGCTGGCACCCAGACATTCGATTCCTTGGTTGCTTTGATACCGTTGGTAGGTACATGACTCTATTATGTTGGCTCCAACAAATAGTGGTTAAACATTTTTTATCCATTTTAAAGGTAGCCTCGGTGTGCCACGTCTTCCATGGTACCTTGGTGGATCATTGTGTAAGGAATAAACTAGGACAACAGCAACCAAGCTATACCACGTTAACATCTAACACTGAATAGTATGGAGCTTGTTCCATGGACTGCATTATTTTCATGATACAAAGCTCTCTCCTAAGGTCATCTCAGCATTTCATGCCATTTCTATTCATGAGCAGAGAGCTTGGTTTAGGCCCACATTGATGCAGTATGCTACCCACAAGCGAGAGCACCAACAGCTTGAGCAAATATGGTTTCCTGGCACACACTCTGATTTATCCGGTGTACCAAAGTCATCGCACGTCCTTGCCAATCACGCATTACGATGGATGATGACCAAAGCACAAGACTGTGGCATGGTATTTAGGTACAACATTATATATCAATGGCAACACAAAGAAAGATCATGAGGAGATGTGCTGACAAGCTGCTATTGTTCCCGAAACAGACAACCGATCAATGACGTTTGTGGTGCACAGGCATTTACCTTTTATGACAGCTACAATGCCGAGTCAGTGTATCGGCTTGTACCGCGTAAAGATCGATTCATTGATCCAGCCATATTCCCAGGAATGCAGTATTTGTACCAGCATGGCCAATTCACAAGATGCCTCATGACCAGAGATCAGCTTTCGCTTTATCCATCAAAGACGCTGAGTCGATTCAAAAAAGATCTCGCAGAGTTTCACAAAAAGAAACAACGAGAGCAACGACAGCAACAGCATCATGATGATAACCCATCAGCTGAACAAGATCGGCCATCGTCAAGTCGCGCAAATTAACGCCAACCATGACCACCATCCTTTTGTTGCTCAGCCAAAGTGGATAAGACTACGCACACAAGACATCATGACTATATAGACTTTATCTCACATGGATATATAGAAATCAATCGCATACATATTTCACGTTTAAATTAGATATACCCTCACCATCATTGTTGGAATATTATGGATATACACCTATGAAGATCGTTAATAATGCAATGTGATCAACATGATGTACACGTGATTAAGATTTCTTCTCCCTAAGAAGTCGTCGTGAACACAGTAACGGGTCACATCATGGCACCAAAAGCGGAAATGGAAGCAACACTGCTTGTGGAAACCATCCTCGATCATAGATAGGCTGATACGATCCTCTATAATACACAGCACATGGTGGTCAATGCACTCACAAGAGGACAAGGCTCAAATCACGTTATCTCAAGTAGATCTTAAAATGGATTGGATGATAGCTTTTGGGCACAGCCCACCTAACGAAATTTCATTTCTATGTATGTACAATGCTACAGTTGTAGGGCTATGGGAATTGGGGGAATTGTATACTGGCTTTCAATAGCTAGTCTTGAGAGAGAACCCCTTAAAGTAACTGTACATCTTTTTCTTTGGTGCCCATTCTTTGCCGTTGCCACCAAAAAAGGTATCAAAGACTATTCAGGACATCATGTATGAGTTTGAAAGCATGGTATAATAAAAATCAATATATCTTACCGATGCCAATAACTTGACCGGTGTCTTTGGAAAGGAAGGCCAGCTTCTTTTCAGTCAAGACCTTTTTCCCGTTGACATGGACAGTGACTGAGCCATCTGTTTTGCCGGGAGAATTGAGCTTCAATGTCTGCTTAATAGTAGTCCACTCGCCAGTAGGGAACGACCATGAACCACGGCCCAAGCTATAACCATAGTCCGAGTTGCAAATGTTGTTTTTTTCATCACAAAGGCTCTTGCGTTGTTTGCTTTCTGGCATATAAGCATATACCTCGCCATCACCTTTACGACGCCACATGAATCTATGGTATACGACATGACATTAATAACTTGTACATACGCGCAAAGCATCAAGCACTACAACGCTATACCTAGTGGAAAAACAGCTATCGGCATCAGCACCGCCAGAGCATCCTTCATGCCCACCATACAATCCAGGCAATTTTCCACCTTGGACAAATGTAAATCGCTTAGGGAAATACACCTGGTATTCAAGGACGACTTGCTTGGCTTCTTTTTTCAAATGAAAAGGCTCTGCATAGAATCCGATGCCACCTTGAGGGTTGCTTTGTGGGTTGCTACTTCCTTCGGGATACTCGACACGAAGCACGGATGTCTTTTTGCTACTTGGATCGGCCACAATCTTATGGTTGCCATCATTGTCGTGGGGCCAAGCCCAGCCACTTGATTCGTCAATGCCCCATTTCTTACGCCAGGCCATTTCATTGCTCTTGTACTTGTTCCAATTCTTGAATGACCATGTATCGGACTTTTTGTCAGCCCATGCTCCGGGTGTGATGATGATGGCCTGCACCAGAAACAGCATTGCAAAAAGGAGTGTGATGGGTTGCATGATGATGATGATAAAATGAAAGGTAGTAATGGGGGTGCACAGCACAAAGAAAATGAGACTTCTGAACCTGTCAGATGAAATGAATTTGATGTGGAAAATGAATGGCCAAGAAAAATGGCCTTGATTATATATTGACAGCCGAACACAGGAACCATGTTCCCAGATCGCAATCATTACAAGTGCCAAAAAGCAGGGTTCGTGTAACATGTTGTTGTATCACCTCCCACGTTAATTGGCTCGATCGCAGCTATCATTCGCATGCAGCATTGTCAATTTGCATGTTTGTACATTTGAACATGCCTGGTTATGTACATTTCATACAAGAGAAGGATCGCCTTAGATACATATGGTGCGCGAAAAGGTGGAGCTTTGCTTCCTTCTCCCATTAGAGTCATAAGTGAACCATGAAATGGTTATAATGAGATGATCCCTTTTTTGGTCATGAATGAATGATACAAAGGACAATGGAGCGGTGTAAACAATCAATCAATCGCCTCTCGGAGTAAAATGCTTATTGACGAGTGCGGAACGCAAAGGCACCATTGAAAGATGCACCAACTACCCTTTCTGGTTACTTCCGGGTCCCATGAGCAAGGAGCCCAAATTTACGTGCGAGAAGCATATGTCGGTCGTACTTTAGGGAGTTGGATGGCAACATTTAATTACTGTAATGATTTTGATTTATATGTGTTTACCGCATGGTGATGGTGGTGGTGGTGTCATTGTGAGATAAACCAACGGATCATCCACGTTGGTGAATTCTGTAAAGATCAAGGGTCAATGCAAGGTAAAAAGATCATTGAGCTACCCCTTATCACACTATCCCCCCGCCAATATTATAGCATGAAACTAGTATATCATTAACAGGTTGTGAATATATGTACATTGGAGGAATAAAGAGAGGACACAAAAATTGGGCTGGGGTGTAAAAAGAAGGGTATATGGAATAAAGATTAAGTATATCATGAGCACACCGTGTTGTATTCATCCATCAAGGCACGATCTTCCTCCAACATTTGTTGCTGTTGTTGCATGATGTTTTCGGGTTGGATAATCATCGCGTCCATTTTGTGCATTAACTCTTCCATATCACGTTCATACGAATTGCCTGCCAATGCCATTTCGGTTTTTTGCAACTTGGCTTCGAGCTTGCTGATAGTAGCATTGAAGGATTCCAAGTCGTGCTCGGCTTTACCCAACACAGCTGCCACCATGTCGGAATTCTTTTGTTGAAAGTGTGTATCAAAGTCAACCTCAAACTTGATCATTTCATCTTCCACGCGTTGCTTTTGCTTGGCCAATTGTCGATCCAAATCAGAAACACGACGCATCAATACAGCATGCTTGCGAGACACCACCGAGTTGGATGCTTGTAACGCACCAATCTTTTCAATGGCCACATCCAATCGCTCCGATTGTGCCGAATATTGATCGTGTAACATGATGTATTTGCCTGTCATATCCATATTGTTGGTGCTGGTGGATGATGATGTGGGTGAGGATGCAGCTGGAGGATCATGACTATTGGAAATGGCAAGACGCTCCACAGCTTCTTCATATTGACCCTGCTTTGCCATTTGTTGTCGGAATTGACTCAATTCTTGCATGGCCATATCTTTATCAGTGAGCGCTTCATCCAATTCTTCTTGCAATCGCTGTATCCGTGCCTTTGCATTGGCTTCACGCTCCTCAGATTGAGTTTGTAAGGCAAACACGTTCTGCTGCAATCGTGAAATTTGCTGAATCAATGCTTTACGGTCTTCGGGCGATAAGCTCTTTTGTCCTCCAACAGCTGTTTCATCTGAAACGGATGAGCCTGCAAGGGTTGTAGTTGTTGATTGATCATCACCGCTATTGCTGGATCGTGAAGAACCACCTGATTTGGTCTTATCCGCATCTTCCATCATAGCTGACAACTTGTGCTCGAGAGCATCGTATCGCTTGTTGAGATCATCCAATTCTAATTCCAATTGCTGCTTTTGAGCCTTGGCTTGGCGCAATTCTTTACGCATGTCCGTGCGTGCATCGTTGGCTTCAGCGAGTTGTCGTTCCAATTCTTGAATATGTCGCTCAGTAGTCTCATCCATCTCTTGGAATCGCATCACCTTGGTACGCAAGTCGCTCAATACATCTTCATCGTTGGCACGTTCTGCATCGGATTGGGCCATGCGTTGTTCAAGTTCACGAATATGAGCTTCATTGGCCTCTTCACGTTTCTTGAGTCGTTGAATGGTGAGTTGTTGTTCGTTGATAAGGTGTTCCTGATCCTCCATAACAATTTCACATTGCTCAATCTTGCGTTGTTGCTCTTCGATTTGCACATCAGCATGGGTGATAGCTGCACGATCCATCGCATGTAGTGACTCTAAGTTTGATAGTGCTTTCTCATATTCTTCAATCACTGGTTCCACAATTTGTTGAAATTTGTCACGCTCCACTTCTTGTGATCCTCCTTGTCGTAGCCGTTTGAGTTCCTCTTCCACAACGCGATTGCGTTCTCGAGTAACAGATGCTTCGCCATCCAACTCTTCCACTTGTCGCTGCAGGTCTGCAATAACCATCCTCTGTTCCTGATATACTTGATCAAAATCATCCGTTGCCATCAATTCAGGAACACCATTGCCACCAGGTACAGGTGATGCCGCTGCTGGTGATGATAACTTGGAGGTAGCACTACTACCACCGCCCGCTTTAAGCTCGTTTTTGAGATTGCTGACCATGGTACGCAAAAGTTCGATATTGTCGGTTGTCATCCATTCCTCAACTTCATTCTTTTCAACCTTGTTCTTGATATTCCGAGCACGGCTGGCATATTGTAACGTATTGAGCGTCTCGGGTAAGTTGTATTCGGCTGGACTGACACATGCAATCATCAATGTTGTTGCGTTACCACCTAGCGAATCTTGTAGTAGACGTGTCAACTTGGAGTCGCGATAAGGAACATGCTGATTGCGTTTTCCAGGATCGCCAAGAACTGAAATGACATTGCCAAGTGCTAATAGACCACCATTGATATTGATGCCTTCTTTACGTCGATCACCTTCGGCAGCTGTACGTTTGAGCTATCAATGGCAGTTAGTATATGAAGCTAGATAGATATAGATACCGACAACTTTTACTTACACGTTCGCTACCAGCCAAATCGACAAAATGGAACTTGGATGTGGTAATAATCCATTCACCATCCCCATCACCACTCGCTTTGCTGTTGCTAGTGCCACCTCGTTTCCCCCGTAGACTAGGTGACGGGCTTACAGGACGACTGTTACCACCGCCATTTTTATCAGCCCAACGTTCTTGTCGCAAGGTGACTGATAGGATAGCGTGCGATCGAGATGACTTTTCATTCATATCGGTTGAACCCGTAGCTCTGTTCTGGGTGCCTTGTTCGAGATAGGATAAGACATCATCTGCACTGTGTACTGTCATTTCTCTCAATCCAGCCCAATAAATATGTCCTTTGGTATCTTCGCGAATGGTGATGGGAGGTCGTTCATTGGGAGGCGCTGGGTTAAGTAGATCCACGAGCTCTTCATTGTAAATTTCAATAAAGGAGACTTTGACTGTATAGCGAAATTTGCTTTGTTGACGCTGCTGAATGGATGAAGGAGCCATCATTAATCTCGAGCCACCTGGTGGACGCATACGACTTTGGGGTCTTGAGGCTGAAGAGCATGATGAAGTAGGTGATGGTGAACGAGTATCATTTTGTTGAAGGATATCAAATAAGAGTGATACGGCTCGTGGCACAATGCCCTCGTGTTCCATGTCGTACGATCCATGATGTTGTGCTGTTCCCATTGTATATGTCTTGCCAGATGACGTTTGACCCTATATGAATGATATTAGATCAATAATGCATCTATCTACCTTTTCCATATAATACATACATAAGCCAGAATAGTGACATTGTATCCTAAAATTGATATCGATGAGTTAAATGATATATATGATCCTTGCTTCTAACAACATACCATCGACAAATTTGCGTACAAGTTTCTCGCCCACAGTAGCAAAGATCTCACTTTGAGTGCAGGATGGTTTAAAGACTTGATCAAAGTGAAACATCTTGTTCTGCGATACAATATGGACTGATCCATCCTGTGCACGGAGCACATCATTCTCTGAGAGGCTTGCAAACCGAGGCTGGGCACGATCTCGTTCCGTCAAAGGGCGTATACGAAGAGCTAATGGGGGAGAAAGATAAGAATGACAACACTCATCATCCAAGAGGGAATGAGTTTATACTTGCCAACTTGCACAGCTGCTGTTTGTGCTCGACCATCTTTTCTCATTGTGGCGTAGGATTTAACGAGTAAACATGAAAAGGAAGAGAGAGAGAGCGAGATAGAAAGAAGAAGCTGTGTGTACCACAGTCCAAAAGTGTTGCTCCGCCCCTGAGACGGGATGCCCTTAACCACCGGAGAATATTTTAACCTGGTGAAAATTGATTTTATGTACAAGTGAAGTTACTCCTGACAGCCTTCATGTGTATAATCACAAAAGAGAAAAGAAGCGCCATGTCAACAGTCAAGTCAATGATTTCGGTAGCTTGCAAATCATTGTTTTCGACATCGGTTGTAGCAGGTATGTAAACCAGGACAACTTGCATAAATCAGCGGGCCTTAATTTTCATGTCACTCCTATCACTGCTCTTTCCTCCCCTTACACAATCGATCACTTTCCGTTATGGAGCCAGACAATTCCAACAGAAGTATTGACCAATCGCAACGACCCACACTCTATTGGACACCAGAGACCGATTCATTTTTAAAGAAACTATCACAAAGCATTTGGTGCCCAACCCCAACTTCGACAAGTGAAACGGTACGAGTTGGTCGAGCGCCCTCTTGGTTCTCAATGGAGAAAATGACCCCACCAGCAACATCAAATCCACCGTCCTTTTCAATGACAACAACCGATCAGCAAATGACAGCGACTACGTCTACAGCTGTCACTCAATTCGTTGTTTATCCTCACAAAGAGCTTGTAACAACATGGCTACGATGGTTGGAGCTATGTCGTATCGCATACAACGTGTGCGTGAACTATCATCATCGACGAACATTTATCCACAGCGACATGTCGCATGATCAACTCAACAGCAACGTCATCGGTTCGTCTTGGTACCAGAAAGGCGATGAAATGGATCAAGAAATATACACCGTCTTATCCAACCACCATTACGAATACAGCAAAGATCTCCGGGATCTATACACCAAGTACAATTCATCCAGAGGACTCACGGTGTTGGCACTGCTACAACGAGTAGCGAAGATTGTATTATTGGCACAAGGCCATTCATTTGAACGGCTCGCTGAAATGGTGTCACGATCCGTTGAAGAGGGGAAACGTGCCATTGATAAGATGTATGGTGATGGAAAAAATATGAAATATCGGCTTTCTACGGTACGTGAT
>JNEU01000596.1:0-25089 GCA_000697475.1 Lichtheimia corymbifera B2541
TGTTCCCCGAGATTGCCCACCTCGAACCTGAAACTTTCACACAACATCCTTTCGACCACGCCGAGCAATTTCGTTCTCATAAAGTCCCCAAAGTCCATTATGAAAACATTAAATGTAGGAGAGACGATGAATGGATGGTAACATAAATAGGGTGTACGCGCCGTGCGCGCCGATATTGCTCATGGGGACGTCGAAACTTGGTCAGGAGGTGCTCTCGGTCATGCTGATCAACATCGTTCTCACAAAGCCTCTACACATCATTATAAAAATTTAGAGATACAGACACTTTTATGTTTTACATATGCTGAAAGCGTGATGCTATATGATAGGTGGTCTTTGTTCATTGTGAAGTAGCTTGACTTTAATAGAGTGGAAGGTGCGCAGGGGCGTGTTTGTGCGACACAGCTCATTTGCATGATACTTTGCAATAAACAAACACCACTTGTCATATAGCATCACGTTTTCAGCATATGTAAAAACGTGAAAGTGCATTTATCTCAAAACTTTACAATTAAACGCGGGCTCTTTCATAGAACAATATTGCTCGGCTGGGTCAAGTGCATCTTGTGTGCAAGTTTCACGACCAAGCTCGCCAATCCCAAATTTCGCAATGTCACCACCAGCCTCGTCAGAAAAAAAGTCAAGAGGTCGACCTCCAGATCTACTTTGGCTGGAGGTGACATTGGATGAATCTGGGATTGCCCATGATGAACATGAGAGCTGGGCAGTATATGCTTTCGACCCCGTCGAGCAACTTTGCTCTATGAAAGACCCCACGCTTGATTGTGAAATTAAGAGATACGACCATCTGTATATTTTTACTATGCTGTAAAGTGTGATGCTATATAAAAAGAGGCCTTTGTTCGTTGTCGAGTAATTAACACTAATGGAGCCAAAGATGCAAAAGTGCTTGTGTAACGAAACTGAGGGCAGACTTGGAGGGTCGATCCTATTGGTGGAGCATGCATAACGGATCCATGCCTTATAGCGAGATATAGTCAGGTCCGCCTTTGATAGCCAACATGGATCTTTCAAAGTCAACCACGGTATGGTTAATAAACCAGCAAAGACCAGAGCTTTCGAATCTACCTTATAGGAAAGTGTGTGAAACGTGAGGCGTATAATTGCTTTTCTTAGCAAGGTCGAAGAGGATAGCTGGATGTATCTCAAAGGCCGTCAGGTCCGAGAATTTGTGCCAAGACATAGATTATTTTGAATGCATTAGCCACTTCCGGTATATTAGCCATGTAGTAAAACCAAGGAAAGGGTTATTTATTATGCAGCAGTAGCAATGTTGTCAATCTCACAGAGAGCGGCGACTATAATCTAAGCCCATGTCTCAGTTAAGCCCTTACGTTGATATGGTGTCACGCCGATAAAAAATATGCTTGAATCCTCAGGATATTGAATGAATGGCTTGGATTTCGTCCTTCTTCTTCTTCCAACCCCAGCCTATGATCCTTGTTGGAGATTCCCCAAACGAGCTACCACCCAAAGCAGAAAACAAGACTCGCTTTGTCTGTGTGTCTGATACACATGGCAAAACCGCGTTCAATTTCCCAATACCCGACGGAGACGTCTTTAGCAAGTATCTTGACACACCACGCACACCGAGTTAAAGGGCCCATCACTGACCAACTTGGATTCCCAATAGTTCATTCCGGCGACGTTACAAAGTACAGCCATGAAGAAGAATGGTCAAAGAGCATAGCTTGGATTGCATCTCTACCGCATTCGTCAGTGTCTTTACCCAACTGTGACATACCACATCTCCAACCAACCTTTATTGTATAGAGTCAAAATTGTCACTGGTGGGAATCACGACTTTGACCTTGACGATCGCTTTGGGAATGTGACCAACAAGCAGGAGATACTGGCAAGCATGGAACAAGCAGGGATCACGTATCTTGAACATGAGTTATATCAATTGCCTGAGGCGTTGGGTGGTTTCAAGATGTTTGTCAGTCCATATGCTCCAATGCACTTAGGCGGCGCATTCATGCCTCGAGACTTGACACGTAAGTATTGGGATAGAGGAGGATGTCACACACTATCATGAGCACTGATGTACAATGTCAATGTTGGTTAGCGTATTGGGAGAAGATACCTCAAGACACCCAAATCCTGGTGACCCACACCCCACCCTATGGATATCACGATCGAACATCTCGAGGAATGCATGTCGGCTGCAAGGCATTACTACGCAAGATAGAAGCAATACGACCACGCGTTTGTATATTCGGCCATATTCACGAGGCGCATGGATGGAGTCAGGAAAACGGGACGTTGATGATCAATGCTTGTATATGTGATAGACGTTATCGAGCCAGCCAACGACCTATTATCTTTGACTTGTAGCAATGTATACATCATATAACAATAAAGACAGGGTACTACATAGAGCGCAATGCGGGGTTGAACTTGTAGTATGTTGTGATACGACGCAATTGGATTTGAAATGGACAATCTGATACGGATTTTGGATGAAAAAGGGATGTGCTTTTTTTCCCTGGCCTAACATCATCATCATGCCACACATACAGGTATTGTTTATTTGCATTTGATCCATTTGGGTTTTTGTATTCATGGCAATAATTCAAAAACAATAGATGGCGTGTGGGCTGGCCTTTGTAGCACCTGGAGAGCAATGCAAGCATTAAACAAAAGAAGTGACAAAAATGGTAACCTGTTTTTAATGGTGCCGAAACATGACCATGTTGGTTACACCTAACGAAATCCAATCTTTTTGTTTTCAGCCATGCTCGCTTATTCTTGGTGGGTGATTTGCACCGCATCACACACGCACACACGCACACTCACAACACACGCCCCTTATTTGCATTCCACTTGCAGCCCCACTTTATCCAATGTTTTTTTTTGCATGTTATTCTTTTTAAAGCCCTGACCATGTTAACATCCGATCCCCTTCTCTTTCCTCATTTCCTTTTCTTCCTTGCTTTACTTTTTCCCTCATGACAGCGTCCCAATTCGCTACACCCCTATCGTCACAAGATGGTTCGCACATAAAACGACGCCACAAGTTTTATAACTTCATCAAAGGCCGTTTCAACACCTCGACAATAGATGAAGACGATGAGCCAAAGGGTAAACACATACATAACATTCATGCGTTCCTTGAATGAAGAAACTAAATTAACATTGTTAGGTATTTTCGGGGCATCTCTGGGCTATGCATCTCAATGGAGCTCGCTGCAGCCGCATGGTCTAACCGTTCCCGATCCTGTTGCAAAATGTTTCACAGAAATCATCAAGCGAGGTAAAAAAGCATTAGAGATCTCATCCATAACCAGTCAACTAATACCAATATTGAATAACTAGGTATGCATATCGAAGGTTTATTTCGATTATCAGGAGCTGCATCGGATGTACGCCAACTTGCGAACGAGTTTGACCGCCCACCCTATTACGGCAAACACCTTGATTTGTCGACTTATGACATCCATACGATTACAGGCGTAGTGAAAAAGTATTTGCGTGCGTTGCCCGAGCCAGTGATTCCTCGACACTTGCATTCTCGCTTTCTCCAAACCGCTTCATCACTGAATGATAATAATACAGCAGGTCCGTATACATCAAACACCCGTGTTTTGTTGTCACATGAGGGACCATGAAATAACACGAGCGCTGTTCTTCTCATTGTTAGATCTCGAAGACTTGGCACATCTCATTCTCGAGTTACCCCGACTCCATCGTCACCTGCTATGTTATATTCTTATTCTTGCTGGTACCATCCAACAACATGCAGATGTCAATATGATGTGCGCAGATGCATTAGCTGTTGTACTAGCACCCGTTTCTACCGGTCTTGAACAATTGCTACAGCATAACGTGACGAAAAAGAAACGACAGCTATTACGTCGCGAAGAAATGACTGATTTGGTCCAAACCAATGCTCAATGGACTATGGTGTGGACAGCTATGATTGAGAATTACGAGACGTTGCTCGATCGATGCATGCCGAAAATGGACGAAAAAGATCAAAAGGATGATGATCCTGATTTACGTGAACCAACGCCACCGTTTCAGACATTGTTGAATCAATTTGATCCTCGCCCTACCACAACCGCAAGCGTCTTTGCTACTACACCACCACCACGCCGCCATCAACATCAGCATCATCAACATCCTGAAGGATGGCGTAGCCTATTTACACCACCAGATGGTGCTCGACGTGTGTTGAAGCGATTGGCATCCGCTTCTTCGATGCGTCCTCCTTCGGTCCATCATCATTGGGTGTAAACCACTCAGTCATTTTCCCTTGCTGTTGTATATGTGAACAGTTCTTCCATTCTTTGCTCTCCACTCCCCATTACATTTCTTACTTCATTATGTCATGTATGCTCATCTCTTCTCCTCTTCCCCCTTTTTGTATTTTCTTCTTGTAGTATGCCTTTCTTCATCTGATTGCTTTTTCTTTTCTTTTGTCTTGTCTATGCCATGGACTCATTTTAAAGTCATCAGCACCACCATTCGTTCCTTTACATATCATTCCTCATGCACAGACATATATACATCATGTATCATAATAAGACAGCTTTATCCGAGATCTACTTATCATGCAATTGCTTCTTTTGGATTGATGTTCCTTAATCTTGATGTTGACTTGGTTTCCAAGCAAATAACATGTAGCATCCATGAATCGTGTTGCTTCGTATCCGAAAAGAGCAACACCATAACCGTAACCTTTACCGCGTCAAAAGTGCTCCACATTGTGACACGGATGGTAGTGGCAAGCGTAAAGAAGTGCTGTGAGATTGTTTAGTGATATAATATTTGTATTCATCATGACGGAAGATGATGTTGTCACTTTTCCTAATTGAATCTTTCAAATGCAGATGTCATTAGGTTTGTGCATTAATAGTACAAAAGTTAGTAATCCAAATGCAGTTGTTAATAGCATCTGTGATGCGCTTATAGCAAAGAAGCTAAGGTCATAAGCCATGTGATGATCCCTTCTTATGCACGCGTATGATTAGGATCATCGGTGATTATACGTCAACAAGATGCACTACTTATCTACAAGGAGGTTTCGGTCCAAATGATCACCTTGCAGAAACCACGATAATAATAGATGCCATACTGGGAAATGGAAAAAGGATATTCCTGATAATCTTTGAATTACGTGATGTGTCCGAAAACACATAAAAGCCTGGAATCATCCTTTTGCAGCTTGTTTCTGTTATGTGTTTATCGTAACCCACAGTATTTATTTTCACGAGAGGTAATGCGATAAGACCGAAATCTATACACCCCAACGGTATCATAGCAACCATAACGCTTTACCACAACAACAGCGTCACCATTTGTCATCCAACACCGTGATAGCTGTGAGCAACGAGATATCTATGACAGAATAAGAGAGTGGATCTTTTGAGCAGCATCATGTCAGGTTTCACACAGAAGCAAATGGATCGATTGCGGGCTCATGGCTACTTTGGGAACGTGCGCTCCTACATCAAATAAAAGACGCAGACCAAACCATCATCGCTTCTCCGAGTAACTCCTCGTTTTCCCGCTTCCTTTTCTTTCGCAGAATTCATATCACTTTACGTTCCTCCCCTCTTTACTTTTGCTGCCATGGATAACCAACAAGGCTCAACGACATCCGATAAAAAGAAGCCTGGTCGAAAACCCACGTCAACTTCACCTGCATTACGCAAGGCACAAAACCGTGCAGCACAACGTGCATTCCGTGAACGCAAAGAAAAGCATATTATAGAACTCGAAGCCGCCAGTAAACAGCTACGTGAACAGCGAGACAAGCTGATGACCGAGAACAAAGAGTTACGTAGCCATGTGGGTGTTCTTGGTCATGAAGGCTGGCATTTGAAAGGTGCTATGCTGAGTCTACAGCTGATGTGCTTTATGAACAATATTGCTATACCTGATCACAGCCCATACCTTGACCAACAGCAGCATTCACTTGCAAATGAATCCATTCATCCTGGTGTCATTTCAGCTTATAACACCGCCTGTAAACGCAACACACCGCCTTCATTATTCTCCTCCCACAAAAAACATTACCCTCATGATCATAAAAGTGACAACAAAGATCAAACCCAACACTACATATCGACTGGTTCGATTCTCGTGTACAAAGACAGCATCCAGACAGTGGTGGGAAATCGCATCACCACACGGATCCGAGCTACACCACCACCTCAACCATCAGCTCCCCATCCACCATCATCAGCAGATTCAGCCATGTCATTATCTTCATCATCTTCATCCGAAACATCCGAGACACCGGTATTCAAGCAATATAGTATGACAACAACGACAAGCAGCTCTTCATCGCCTACAGGTACCGGTCAGCACCGCGTTTCAAATCATCGTGTATCGTTACACGGCAATGATGCCACATCTCCAGATTGTACCAGTGCAACAGCCGGTGAGGATGAACATGTGGAAAAGCACAGTCATGGTGTGATAGCCATGGATGAAGACAAAGAAGACGATGATGATGAAGCTGCTTTCAGTGCTCGACCCATTATGCTTACGCGCGAGCCGATTCCATCATTCAACACCGCCAGCTTGCAAACATTACAGCTACGGCATAAACTGCAGGCGGCGAGCTCCAAAATGGAAAGCGGCACATTTGTCATAAAACCTACGGTGTTACAGGTATGTGTGTGAAAAAAGGCATCTATTTTGTGGGGAGAAGAGTAAAAGTAAAAAAAAGCGAGCTAATATATTTACGTGGGGTTTTTTATCTTGTATTACAGACCACTGTATCACACGATCCTAGAATTGATTTGATACCCATTGCAGCCATGCGAGACCGAATGATTTTGTTTTTCGAATTATTTGACTTGGATGATTGCATTGCTTGTATCCTAAACGGCATTGAATACAAGGATGGTGATCCTTCCCACGCATCGAGTTGGCGATTCCCATCTCAGTTTTATGAAGATTACTGGTACTTGACACCAGATTACAGCATTGATGATATCCGTCAACGATGGCCTGGCTTGGAAAAGATGCAAGCAGATGGCAGTATACATACCCTTTTATCCAAAGCCGCCAATAGCAGTCAACTTGCCTTGAGCGGTAATAATGATGATAATAACCCCTTGTTGACAGAGCCAACGACAGCAGCAGCCTTGGAATCTCTCTTTCCTCATCATCATGGTCGACCATCCCAAGGTTATCCATTTGAGAATTTCTTGTCATCACAACAGCAAGCATCCACCAATACCGCCAATGATTATGATTTTCTGCCCCCTCTCGAAAGCATCAACACGCAACAACCCTTCCAATACAAAATGTCACTGGATCATGAGGAAGAAGACCATCATCGTCATCAGCCTATAACATTACGTCCTCCAGGTACATCTTTTTATGACACGCATCTTTTTGGTGGATCCATTTGCTAACATAATCTGGGACATAGATGACATGTTGTTGGATCGTCGCTGAAGATTATCCTTGTGCTGTTATTAAAACCATCCTAGCTGAAGAGCTCCACACATAGAGAGGCTGGTCACTCTTGAATAAGATATCGACATATATATATTCGCCCAATGATGTCTTAGATGGAGAAAGAATGATCCACAACAAAGACTACATGTAGCCGTATAAACCTACCATTATTATGCGAAGCACATGTTTTGACTGACTCGAAAACGTAACACAAAGAAAGAGAGAAACCGCATTATGTACAAGCCAAATTCTTTGTTTAAGCTTTGATCCGCCTGGGTCATTGTCTAAAGTGCGATGGATGGGAATTGAGCTACCCGCCTCATACAACCGGGTCTCATCCGTGTAATGCAATGCACACGCTCAAGCCACTTGCCATCATTTCTGGTAATATTGTTGGCCCGTGCTCTTACATTTTCTCGTCGTTGTTACTCCAAACATTGAAAAGCTTCGTGTCAGCTTCATATGTTGACTATGTTATCTCCTCCTTTGACTCCAACCTGCTAGTCTTTGACTCATGTAACATAGCAAAGCGATCCATTCAACATGTCAGCTGCGTAAATTAATGGCTTGTGAATAGGTTGGATTCCTTTTTTTACTACAGTACCAGTTACTATTCAGAAAATGGATGGCTGGAGGTGTGAGAACTCTTGTGGCGAACATCACATATGCACACATGCATGTGATTTATTGATTAACAAGACATGCGGCACATAGCAAGAAGAGTGTAATGTGTGTGATGACATGTGCGTAGTAGTAGTAGATGTAATTTGCTGAGGACATCATCGGCAATCCATTGCCGTTGCTATGGTATTTAACCAGCGCAGTTTGTGCCACTGTGCACACGGGAGCCCGGGATAAATCCCAATGCCAAGAGCTCAATGTCAACGTTTATTATCTTTGAAACCAACATTTATGAAAGGAGTATGCAATATAATACAGCTTAACAATCAACGAAAACTGATCCACCTTGATGATGCTTCATTCCATGCAAGGGTTCCCAACAACAATAGATGTTGATGCGATCGTACCAGTGGAGGAGAATGGTAGTACAACAAACGCGCAAGACGAAATAAGAACCCAGCATCGAGAGAGAACAGGTTGGACGCTTTTCCTTCTTTCCCTTTTTTTTCCTTGTACTTGTTTTCTCATGAGTGCTCAACGCGGCCCGGTCACTGTTCCCTGCAAATACAAAACTGGCAAGGTACTCGGCAATGGCACCTATGCCACCGTCAAAGGTGAGCTTATCCTCTACTCCTCATTCTCGTGATGAGTCTCTCCACCCATTCCTCGTGATTCTCAACGTTTTCTCTCTCTCTCTCTCATGTTTAAAAAGAGGCACTGCACGTAAGTGTTTGGATGGTATTCCATGTTGTGCAAAGTACTCAAATACACCGTCTCTCTATAGATCGAGACCAACAAGTTCTATGCTTGCAAGATCATCAACAAAAAGCTTATGGAAGGACGTGAGCACATGATCCGCAACGAGATCAACATTCTACGCAAGATATCTCAGGGTCACAAGAACATCCTCAGCTTGGTCGATTACTTTGAAACGCTCAACAACTGTAAGTTTTACATGTTTCATATGGGTAATGCAAGCCATCTCAATGTTGCATTCCAGTGTACCTGGTTACTGAGTTGGCCATGGGCGGTGAATTGTTCGATCGTATCTGGCAAAAGGGCAGCTACTTTGAGCGTGATGCAGCACATATTGTACGGACTGTGTGCGATGCAGTAACTTACCTTCATGATAATGGAATCGTTCACCGAGGTAAGTACACAAACACACACCCATCATCCTAATGCAAAGCAAAAGATTGATATATCCTCCCTCTCCATTCTTGGGTATCCTTGCGTACACATAGATCTCAAGGTAAGAGAAATTGGTGGAATCGGGTGTATTTTGTTTACTGATGCAGAAAGTATATAGCCTGAAAACTTGCTTTTCCGGACGCCTGATGAGGATTCTGATTTGCTCATTGCTGATTTTGGATTGTCTCGCATTATCGATACCGATAAGTTTCACGTGCTTACAACCACTTGTGGTACACCCGGTTATATGGCAAGTTGCTTTACTTTACTTGATATGTGGTATTCAATGATCTGATTGAGCTAATGGATGTGTTTATAGGCTCCTGAAATCTTCAAAAAGACTGGACACGGCAAACCAGTGTATGTATATTATTGGGATACGATTATCAAACTACGCTTATCTAACAATGAACCTGTAGTGACATGTGGGCTATTGGTGTGATCAGCTATTTCTTGCTCTGTGGTTATACGCCTTTTGAACGGGAAAATAACGTGGATGAAATGAACGCCATCATGCATGCCGATTATACCTTTGATGAGCAATATTGGTCTACTATCAGCGATGAAGGTAAAAGGAGGAGATGCTATATCGATAAAGCGATATGCTAACTGGGGGAAACACGTTGTTTAGCCAAGGACTTTGTTAGCCGCTGTTTAACCATTGATCCTGCCAAACGCATGACAGCACGTGAAGCTTTGGAGCACCCATGGCTTACAGCCGAGCATACTCAACCTACTTCGCCTGTGGATGAAGCCCGCGATCTGTTGCCAAACGTCCGTGGTAACTTTAATGCCCGTCGTACATTCAAGCGTGCAGTGGACATGGTGCGTTTATCTTATCACCTTGGTCACAAGCACGTCCCTTCCATGAACCTTGGCGACTCTGGTGTTGGCGATGTCAAGCCTGTAAATGAAGGCATCGATGAGGTTTTGATGAAGGACGATGATTAATAAATGCAACGAGCGGCTTTCTTTTTTGTACAGCAATACTCAGACAGACCCATTTATTATTATATAAGGAGACAGGGATGATTCATACTTTAGGGAAGATCAACAAAGAAGCAAAATGGTATCAAATTTATACACATATCTAGTCTAATGGGATGCGGTGAAGAAGAAAGATGATGCGAGGGAGGGATTAAGGAATATAAAAAGTATAAAGTGGGATAAGCTATTACATGACAATACAATCTCCATCTTTACTATCGGGTGCAGCGTTCTTTGGTCTGGTATGTTTGCGTCGTTTCTGTGGACCTGATTTCTTGAGCTGTGCGAGACGATGGATGGCACGTTGATTGTTTTGTGCTGCTGCTCGCATATACCATTTCCGTGCTTCCTCAAGGTTCTGTCGTATACCAATCCCAGTCTCCGTGTAATATCCAACAGCATATTCGGCCTTTGCATAACCACGTTCAGCCGCCTTGAGTGCCCACAAGTACGCTTCCTGGTCGTTTTGTTGCAGGATACCTTCAGCACCAGTCAAATACCATCCTGACAATGCCAACTCAGCTTCCAAATGGCCTTGTTCTGCTGCTTTGGAGTACCATGCGATTGAACGGCGTGGATCGATAGGGCAGTTGAGGAAGCCGTTTTCATAAGCCAGACCAAGTTTGAATTGGGAAGGTGCATATCCACATAGGGCAGATTGGGTGAAGAGCTCACGTGAATACTCGATATCAGGGATGACTGAGGGGATGCCTTCTTTTTCATATGCCAGACCCAATTCGTACATGGCTTGAGGATGTTCTTCATCACCAGACTGGGTTGCACGCTTGAGCCAAGAGATGCCTTCTCGTGGGTTTTTGCTTTGGCCCAACAATCCTTTCAACAAGATCATACCAAGCTTGTACATTGCTGATGTATCTCCCAAATTGGCTGCCTTTCGATAAAACTGCAATGCATGCGCCTTGTCCTTTTTGGTGCCTGCTCCCAATTCGTAACAAACAGCCACACGATAATTGCACGCTGCATGATTTTGCTTGGCACCCTGCACGTATAAGCTGAATGCCTTGCCTGGATCCTTTTCTTGTACAAGTCCAGTGGTACCCGTGCTGTAACTGTGGGCCAAAAAGTACATGGCTTCAGGATAAAACTTTGCCAACTTCTTGACGGTCTTGTATGCCTCAGTCGTTAAAGCTTCACGCACCTTAGCAGCTCGTTGACGATCCTGGATCTTGAGATGTGGGATAGTGTGTAGCATATACTTTGCAAGAGCGAGTAGTTGTTGAGGATCATTACTGGCATGAGCTTCGTCACGAAATTTGCTCAAGTTCTCCAAAGTGGGAGGAGGATAAGGACTTTGCTTGCGACGAACACCAGCTTGACTTGCAGCAAGGAGTGAACTATCAGGCATATAGGCTGCATTATCGGCTGCTATACCGGCATGAAAGCTATGACGCCAAGGATTATCCATAGGAGGTCGCATCATGGGTTGTGGTGGTGGTTGTTGCGGGGGATAAAAATAACCATCGGGTCGTACGACTCCACCAGGTACAGCATATCCAGCAGCAGGATGAGGAGGATAAGGTCCTTGTTCATATACAGAATAACGTTGTTGTGGTGGAGGTGGTGGTGGTGGTGCTCCTGGATGATGAGGAATTGGTGCAGTCAACGGTGGTGGTGGTGGTGCTGCTGCTGCTGCACTCGTCATTGCCATAGTAGTTGTAGGTGGTTGTTGTATAGGTGCAACAGGAGAGTAACCAGCCATTGATGTTGGAGGAGGAGGAGGTCTCATATGCATATGCTTTGGTGGTTCGGGTGGTGGACCGGCAATAGATGGTGGAGGTGTCGATGTCACTGGATGAACTTGAATGCTAGATCCACTCGAATTGCTGTCGACCATGGCTGGTTCAGTAGCAGCAGGAATAGGTTCTGATCCTGAGGAGGTCGATGAAATGGTGCCATGACGCTGTGTGGATGCCATGACTGATGAGGAAAGTAAATACAAAGAAGAACAAGAATATCAGAAATACAACGTGGGACCTATACTTGACATGATCACAAAGCGGAGAAATCATCCGCATGCTCAGCGTCAAAGGGTCCAAATGCAATCTCTGGCTGTGCAAGCTACCTAGTTTATTATGATTGATTGATTACAGATACATTAGTCTAGTGCGTCTCATCAGCACATGTCGAAATATTACCCCAATATTGCAGATCATCATATAAAGATAAACCCACTATTATTATCAAGTCCTGCGTCATGTTGCAGAAAATAGGTCAAAGCGCTCACAATTGTTGGGTGGATGCAACCTTAATCCGAGCTCTTGGTTCCACGCACAGGGCCTGTGGGGATGCAATGCAGCCCATGTCTTTGATAAATGGTCACCAGGATATCGCTTACACTCCATACTTTAAACGGCTAGTCGACATGAGGTAACACGACAATTAAAGCCGTCTGCCTTAAATATAGACGTATACGCTATAGTCCCCACATTTAAGCTAAAAGTCAACTTTAGTCAACATAAGCTTATAATCGCTTGTTGTATAGCTATTGAGAGAGAACATCCACAATTCAAATATGGCATAGAGTATCCTTGCTTCGTTGTAACCCGGTAACACATAATAGTAAAATGTATCAGATTCTACATGTCATGTGATGACATCGATGCAGTTTTGGCAATAAATGCTACATACATTGACTACAAGCTGCATGGAGCATGTGGTCAAGTGTAATGCTTAGCAAGTGATCAGTGGTTGAAATCACTGCATCAGCCACTACAACAATACATCCCCCAGTGCCATAGCAAAAGAAGCAGTATCTTAGCATGACCATCTTCAATTTTGCTCGCTTCTTCAAGAGGAAAGACGACAGAATGGATGTAACGGACAGAGCAATCATATATATATATATATCATCTCAATTTGCATGGCACCTTACAGCGTCTCAATGCCTACATAAAATATACTTTTAAATGTCACTGATCCAAGATGTAACACCATTGGTTTGCTTGCATGCTTGGATACTATGATGCAAATGACATTGTATCCCAAGAAAGCGAGCCAATGATGCAGCACCAAACGCCGCTTTTGGTCAAGGAACACGTCGGGTTTACGAAGGAACCAACGGTTGATAAGTTAGAGTATCAAGCTATAAGCATTTTTGGGTGTGCGAAATTAGAAAGTCGGTAACGACGAGAAGGATCATGATGCACGTAGCATGCCTAGACCTGCGATCCAGTTATTTGGCACCATAGCTTACAACGCATTTGGCACTTGTCCTCATGGATGAGCTCCATATTGGCATAATATTTCCTTTCTTTTCGTTAATGGAGCTGTTATCAAACCCATCCTCTACCTTGCTACCTTATCCTACAACCATCATCCCAACGTCAGGTTCTGTCGGAATCAGCTTGGTTCCTAAACATACACCACGTGGAGGAAATACACCAATCCTAGCTCGTGTGCCACTTTTTACCAGAGCCGAACAAAATTTGCAATCAGCAACAAACGGCTACTAAAGAACAGCACCTGCAGCTAAAAGACAACAGTCGTCGCTACCTACTATGTATTAAGGATGGATCTTTTTCAATGTACTATTGACCAAGATGTGCACTGTGATATACATTTTCTATCAGCAAAACAGGCTCCCATAAGACCATATTCTCCCATAATGGCGTGAATCATACATTTCCCATACCACCCAAAAGCTGTCGTTATCTAATTGACAGCACGACCTTTGTATCACACGCCACCTTATCCATCTGAAACATCTTTTTGGGTACCAGCTTCTCGGTCATCTCCACACATGCCAAGAGATCAGCCATTAACAGGTGACTTTTGGATGCCAAGCGTCAACAACAAAATTAGACATTGAATGAAGAGCAAGGACAAATTGAGGAGCAAAATACACTTTGTATTATAGGTTATGTTGACATCTGGCGTCATGCGTAATATAACATGCTAACCAGAAATGTCTACGTTACACGTACACTTGCGATGGAGGCATGATTGAACATATTTTCCGCGATTCTTCCTATCATCGTTACGGAAGCACATAGCTCTATCACCTGTCACCATTGCAATCTTGAGCATATCACGACATCTTTTCCCAATTACTATTTTGATACCGATATCTAAAACATGCACACATATAGATATTAGGGTGAGTAAGCATCAATAGCAAAATCATGCATATAGCCAAAAAAAAACAGGCTTCTTCTGGAAAAGACCCTACAATCAGGGTCCAGAGCTGTGATACAGAAGTCTTAGTAACGTTGACCAATGGGCTCCAGAATGCTATTGATTTGAATGACAGACAACAAAGGGGTATAAAAAAGCTATACGGCACATAGCATTCTCGGCAATACCTCCAAAAACGGAAGGGTCTTGAAGTGAAACCCATTTGAGACATCATGCTATCCTTGCCATTGATCCACAACGGTGCATTCTTTTCTCCTTCTCCCTCTCTTTTTCATCCTTCCATGTCTTACTGTAGCCCACTATCGATGTCGAATATAGACTACCTCGACGTGGGTGGTGAGTCTGATTATGATCCACGGAGGAGTAGTAGCTTTTCTTCCAGCGGGTCTTCAGCAGAATATATTCCTCCTTCAGTTGGCCGTAACACACCAGTCACTGCTCCTCGATATAGCGGTGGTGGTAAAAGCAAGAGCAAGAGCAACGCAAGCTCCTTTATCACCAAGCTCTACAGGTAATTGGAATCACAAGATATAGTCATTTACAGAATGTGTACTTAATTTACCCTTTCTATAGCCTGGTCAATGATACACGCCATCAAGATTTAATATCATGGAACCCAACTGGCACATCCTTTCTTATTTGCAATGTCAAGAGATTCGCACAGCAAGTACTTCCTGAGTACTTCAAGCATGGTAACTTTTCCAGTTTTGTGCGCCTACTCAATATGTAAGTAAAGCAGCCATGAGCGTAATCTAATTTGATAAATATGGTATTGACATTCTGCATGTATGGCAGGTATGGGTTTCACAAAATCAACAAATCACCACGAGGACAACGAGGCAATGAAAATGAAATTTGGGAGTTCTCCCATCCTCAATTTCAACAGCAAAGGCCAGACCTCTTGAAGGAGATCCGACGCAAGGCAATGGATTCTGAAGTCTTGAGACGTGAAACCGGTGACATGCACATGTTTTTCTCGATGCTGCAAGTATCTCAAGCTGATTTGCAAAGGCAATTCCAAGCTCTACAGACCAGCTTTTCCAATTTACTACAAGGGTTTGAAGAAACACGTAAAATGCAAATGCAACAACAATTTTTGCTCAAGCAGCTTGCCGACCGCCAAGGCGTGCCCGTGGATGATCTTGTTCCTGGCATGTCATCCACCACTGCCACAACAACAACACCTGATGTTTTTATTACTGCCCCTGTTCCCCCTAATTCTGGATCCTCACAGCAGCTGCAAACTGGATACAACAATAACAACGCTGCTCAACCGAACAAAGATGACTTGTGGAACGAGCCCGATCATTGGGAACAGCAACAACATTCTTATGGCCAATCTCCTACCAGCACATCCCCCGATATGATCCTCTCTATGGCTGCCAACACCCCATTGCCTCCTAGCCCAGCACCTAATGTGGATCCAAACAACCTCATGTTCGGCTCTTCACCATCGCCCATGATGTCATAAACAAGATATTAGTATACCTTTATCATCACAGTCATTCATCTTTATAATATTAAAAACACGATGCATTACATAATCTACTAGTTGACTTTGTTATAAAAGAGCAATATGACATGTATTATAATAATAGTGTTCATGAGCTATAAAACTACACGTAAAATAATAGTGGGTTGAAAGCAACCGGATTAAAAGGAAAGGAAAGGAGAAGAGCTATAAGAGCAAACGAAGCATATAGATTTGATTTCCAATCTGGGGTACAAGGGAGGCCATTTCATCATCATCAAGCCGTGGGTTGCTGTTTGCCAAACAAGATACGGAAAGTAGCAGAGCATGCACGAACGACAGTTTGTACCTTGCCGGCAATTGAAGATGGCAAACCATACACGAGAAGGTTCATTACGGTTTCTTTGTCGACGGTATAAGGAGGGTATTTTGCAGCGATCAAGCTCTCAAAATGGGTCGACTTGATCATGGTAGAGCGTTCGTGGGTAAAAGTGTCAAAGGACTTGTCACCGTGGTACGATCCCATGCCAGAAGGTCCAACACCACCAAATGGCAATGAAAGCTCTTGCTATAAAACATGAGAGTTAATAATCATTGCTTTCATTGTCAGCCGTGTATCATTGTGTATATTACCAAATGCATCAAAGTGTCATTGACAAGGGCACCACCAGAGTTCGTTTGATCAAGAACTAGTTAAACAGTTAGAACCTATCCAGAACATGGGATCGAATATTACTTACTCTCATTGTAAGTGCGAGCACTGCTGGTAAACACGTACAATGCCAAAGGATGGTCGCTATACAATGTGCAATGATGAGTGTCTTTTGAACAAAGAGCCTATAAAAATACTTACCGAGAATTGACCACCTGGATAGCTTCCTTCATATCCTTTACAGGCACAATGGGCAAGATAGGGCCTAGAAACAAAGAGAGCCATTAGCTATGACAATGATGTTGTTGATAAACTTACCAAAGATTTCATCAGCCATAAGATTGCCGTCGTTGGGTTGAACGTTGCTGACGATAGTGGGTGAAATGTACAAGTCATCACGATCGGTATCACCGCCAACGACGATGGATGATGGATCACAGGCGTCGAGTAAGCGTTTGAGACGATCAAATTGGCGAGTGTTGATGATACGACCATAGGAATTACTCTTTTGCGGATTATCGGTGTAGTATTCACGGATGGTGCGACGGAAAGCAACAATCAAGCGCTCCATTTGATCCTTGTCCACCATAACATAATCGGGCGCAACACATGTCTGTGAACAAGTATGAGTGAGTATGGTTGTACAAAGAGCTTGTTTTTGTGATTTGTAGAAAAAAAGTGAAATGAAAGCACAAAGAAAAAAACACGAACCTGACCGCAATTGTAAAACTTGCCCCACAATAAACGATGGGCGGTAATGTTGAAATCAGCATCTGGTGCGACAATGGCAGGCCTAAAAGATAGTTTAATCAGTAACACTGTGGCACAGCTGGTTGTGAATAATGATGGCTTCTACTTACGATTTGCCTCCAAGTTCAAGCGTCACGGGTGTCAAATGTTTGGCAGCGGCTGTCATGACAATTTTGCCCACTGCACCGTTACCAGTGTAAAAGATGTGGTCCAACTTTTGCTCTAAAAGCACATATTGCATGTTGGTATGTTTGATAAATTGCACACGTCGCATGTTTCTTACCTAGCAACGTCGTAGTCTCGGGAATGGCACCGTTGACAACCGTGTAGGTACGTTTATCCAAGTACTGAGGAAGCAAGCGACCCATAAGTTCAGCAGTGTTGGCAGCAACTTCGGATGGCTATGAGAAAGAGACTCATTTATGAATATATAAAAGTCAATGAATATCAACGATGTCATTGTATACCTTGATGACAACGCAGCAACCAGCAGCAATGGCACCGACCACTGGCATAAGGAGGAGATTCACCTATTTCATTAATCAGTCGTGGGTTCTTTCTATGCGCCCTGTTTTCTAACTTACAGGGTAGTTCCAAGCGCCTATAAACGAAAATGATTGTTACTCGTACAAGAATTATAAGGTTTAATGAAGATTTGCATGTGCTTACCCAAGACAGCGACCACGCCTTTTGGCTCCTTGCGGATGTAAGTTTTATCCATGGCATTCATCAAGAACCGTTTCTTGGTGGAAGTGGGCTTGACCAAACGATCCAAATTCTAAATGATGAAAAGTTATTATGGCTCCCATCCTCTCAGACGTTTTGATGATGTATGTACCTTTATCATATAACGGCATTCTTCAACCACCAAAGAGATTTCACCGACACCGGTTTCGATGGTGTGCTTTCTCAAATCAGCATAAAGAGCCTTTTGGATCGCCTCGGTATGTTCCTCGCAAAAACGTTGTAGATTACGCAACTGCTGCTTGCGAAAAGATACATCCTTTGTAAGACCTAAAGATCACATAGGAGAGGTTGATCAGTAATAGCTACATACACACAAATGCATGATGATGATGATGATGTACCCATAGAAAAGCTTTGACGCAGTTCCTGGACCAAACCAGGGATGGAATCGCACGACGTGTATTTCAAGTCGACAGCCATGGTTCCCAGTAGAAGAAGCACGAAAAAGTCGGAAAGAAAGGAAGGGAAGTGAAAGAACAAAGAACTGGATTCCGCTTGAGAGTAAGCATATAACTTTGTAAGAAACACAAAGACAGCAATGAACCTCCGCAACAATACTATATAGTTAACAGCATATGAAAACAATCCGCCTTGTGATACCAGCAACCAACTTTCTCCATACCTCGTTGTTGTGTGTGAATGACCAAGTGTGAAACGATACACGATAAGATACACTCTCAAATCTTGGAGGATGCTGCATATGGTGGCATGCCTTGGTAAGTTTAGGCTTTTTTCTATCTGGGTTCAGAATCCAATAAGTTGAATCATCTTTAAAGCATTGTCATTTAGGATTTACTCACCATTGCTGCATTGTCGATCCATCAGTCGCTGCTGGCTTCCTCACTTTAGTATGTTCGTTTCTTTCCACCATGCATCCTGAACTTTGATTGCGGTCATTTACTTTTGCATACATCAAAGGGTCGAACACTCTCTTACTGAATCATCGCGTTGGTGTCACTAAATATAGTAGTCCAGCCAATGTCTACGCTGGTCATCGATTCGTTCTTGGAATGATATCCCGCACTCTTTTTGCACCTCGGTGTCAATAGCTGTGTATCCGACTGCACGTTTTTTTCCATTATCGAGATTCTTTCATCGACTAATCTGGTAAAGCGTTCGAATGATGCGGGTACATGTGTGTCAGTGTCATTTGCCCATGTTGTCAAAAACAATTCAATGATCCATCCCCCGATTGCCCTCCTCCGTGTGTCACACTTGATTTCCCAGTCATTCATATCACCCTTTGAATTGGTTGAAAACAACGTGTATTTGTACATAAGAAAAAAAGACAATGAAAGGATAGGGAGAGGGGTATTGGTGATGGTGATGGTGATGGGTGGATAAGGCTAATAGGTCAACTTTGGTTTGCTGTTGCTTGATCGAGAGGCTAGAATGGTCATCACAATACAAGAAAGAATGTAGCCGCTAAATTTGAAAAAGGCCGATCGTGAAAAGTGTCGTTCTTCTTCAGGCGTCCTGAATGAGGCGTAGATCTTCCATAGATTCGGTAAAGCCATGCTGAGATTGCGAGAGAGAGATGGGTTGTGTGGAAAGGCAACAAGAAGAACACTGAACAGCTTCCCCCTCCAGCGGAAATGAACCGTCTTCATCCCATGACACTTGCTACTGTGGATACCAGTGGAATCGATAGATATATACATCAACTTATTCAGCTGTCAACCATCATAACAAAGAAAATATCGTTCCTTATAGCTCATTGTATTCGAACCTTTTTAATCGAGTAGTCTACAAACAATGACACTGGTTCAATAAATCCTTCAGCACTTTTTAAACCATTGACAAAGACGAAGCCCCTTGGCATAGCAGTATCAGGATGATCGCTGGTAATGGCTGTCATTATTACTAATCATGTATTTTCAACATCAAAATATGTCTTCTCGGGCTATATGGTAAACGGGCATGGCTCAATGCCTTTTCTCGATCCACCAAAAATGCTACTACCATGCGTGATCGGTGCGTTTTCCGTGCTGAGCAGCATAAGACGAAAGAGGCAAATTTCAACAATAACGCCACTAATACCAAGCTCTTGTCCTATGAATCTGGTGACACAGTGGCTAAAAGGCCAAGGGCTTGGCATTCTCCTCGTACAAGGCATAAAAAGGAGTTTTTTGGGACGCGTTTTTGGCATTTCTCAATTTCTCTTGTAAGCAGAAAACCATGTCGAAATCACCCAACAAACCCGAACCTGGTATGCCATAGCATAAATTTCCATGACAACAGCGGGAAGCTGAATCTCCATTAGATACATTTGATGTCCCACCACCGCCATACACACCAGAAGATCCATTGCCATCGGCACCATCATCCACTGATATAAACAAATCATCACCACCTCATCAACCGGCACCATACAATTATCTTAATACAGCAGATGCAGCATCAGTGGCAGGTGAATGAATACATGCGCATGCTCAATCATGGATAGACCTATTCATTATCAGCTCTATACCAAAAAGGATCGAGTCGACAGCAGCAGCAACCACAGCAACAATACATTCCAATGCCACCTCCACCTCCACAACAACAACAATATTCCACCTTTCCCAGGAGACCACAACAGCAAGAATCAAGTGGTATGCAATCAACTGAGCAGAGGGATATTAAAAGAGGAGGACGTTGCAAGATAATGCCCCACTTATGCATACTGCTTGGCATTGCTATTGTAGTATCACGCTTATTCTCACAACTCTTTTTGGGATGCGACGACAATGGATGCAGCAATAGACCATTAACGTGTACTAGTGGTGGTGGTACACGTTGGGCAGATTTCCCAAGACATATTCCAATTTCACAAGACGTGCATGTCAACATTCAGGGCCATGTATCCACCGGATACGTTGAAATTGTTCCAGTCGAGAAAGGAGGTGCTATCGATACCGACATTGAGATTACACCCTTTAAAGATTTGAAAGATTTTCGATTCTCGGTGGATGATCGAACAGGAGCACTCAACATCAACTTTCCCTCGTTGTCATGGCGATGTATTGATGTCAAGATGAGAATCTATGTGCCATCGAACGCTCGTTCAGTATGGGTTTCTGTGAGCAATATCCCTATCCGCGTGGATCGCTCGTTGCATGTGGATCGCTTAGAGCTCAAGACAACCAACGCCAAGATTCATTTAAAGCAAGGATGGATAGGCAACGAAATGATCCTGAGAACAAAAAATTCGCAAATCAAAGTGGATGGTGGTTTGCAAGCCAAGGATTTAATCAGTATCCGCACGAGCAATGGCGCCATTGATATCGACGGCGACATGCAAAGTGGATCCACGGTGGATATTGAAACCAGCAATGGAAGCATCTCGGCTGGCAACGTACGTGCCAACCATGTTACAGCGGATACCAGCAATAGCAGCATCAAAATGAATAGCGTGCATGCTCACGACATTACCGCCAAAACATCCAATGCAAACATCAATCTGGATCATGTGTATTCCGACGGCTTGGTGGTTGCACACACAAGCAATTCTCGTATCAATATGGATGTTGCAGGCGATGCTTCTCGTCTTCAAGTACGCTGTGTGACATCCAATTCCAAGATCAATCTTAACATGGTAATAAGGATGACACTATTATGACAAGACAATAAGACGCCCATTGCTAACCATTTATGTAGAGCAAGGATTTTGTTGGTGTATTTGATATCAAGACCTCATCGGGTAACAAAGCCATTGTAGAAGACAACATGTACCCTTCTAGTCTGCACTATGAAATCGACAAGGAGAGTCATAAGATGGGATACCGACACAAGAAGGAGGCCGCTGGATCCATATCAGCCAAGACAAGCAATTCCAAAGTCGAGCTTAGCTTTAACGTCCCTAGTATGATGATGCATTCGGCAGACAAAAAGTGGTGATCTTCCTCCGTATTTCGCCAACCTAGTAATATATCAACCAATGCATAAAACTTAATGGAACACCTTTTACACGGAATAAACAGCAATCTAATGTTATCACAGAAAGCGTATTCTGCTACTACGTTTTATTCAGACCCCAAATGACGCACCATGTTGCCAACAATGATAAATCGATGTAATCGCATCATCATTGCTGTTTAAAGCAGTAATCGAATGCACACATATAGTTCAACAGACGAAACAATATTTGAATGGTGGTATCTTAGCAATTGTGTGGATCTACGATATTTGTATGCTCACAAAAGAACAAGGATTGTGCCATGGAGATGATGCAGAAAACGACATGACAACTTTTACACGTGTAGAGACGAAGAATCGAACCTTATAGATTTATTTTCAATGGGGGATTTGTATCCAATATCAGGCATATAGTGAGAAAAAGAAAAACCCACAAAGGGGAAAAGAAAAACATATCATACATTACAGGGAGTCTAGTCTAAGGATCACATCCTAACATCTGGCGATGAGTGGATGGCATACAAAGAAAGAGGGGTGGCAGTGTGATGGAAAGAAATAAACGCATCAGGGGAAATTTGAAAGAGCATAGTGATATGAGATGGATGTAAGGTGTGAATGTGTTGATAAGATAGGTGATCAGTCATAGTGCGACCTGTCGTATTTCAAGTACCAATACATCCAAGATCCATCACCCAGTACAAGATGACAAGCCAATGTATCACAGCGACCACACCTATCCCACAAGAGGACACCACATGTAACGTTCACACACATACACTCAAAATTCATCACACAACGAGCCCCATCAACTCTATCCATCATCTTGTGTTTCCCCAACATCCCTATATGTATATCCCTTCCTCATATAGCATCATCACACAAGTATCATGGAAACGTATATAAGACATGTTCTAGTTATAGCTGGTAACAGCAGTTGAATACAGTATATTGATTCTCAACGTACCTCCATCTTCTTTTATTTTGAAATATCTCATTTTTTACGTTGAATTATCACCTGCAACATGTCAAGCCCAAAGGAGGATCTACCTCAAGACAACACCACGGATAACCCGACTGAAAACCAAACACCAAGCCAAGATAATGGAGCCAGAGATAAAGACACGCATATGGACGAGGCTAGTGATGGAGAAACAAGATCCGTTAGTTCAAGTACCCAATCATCAAATACCTCGCATGGCTCAGATTCGAATCGCAAGTCGCATAAAGCACTCAAGAAGGCGCACAGAAAGTCCCATAAGGATAAGTACCAACGGAAGGATAAGCAATCGAATGACAAGGATCCCAAGAAAGCAGCACGTGAAACCATCAAGCACTATCAAGCAAAGCTAGACAAGTTAATGATCCAATATCATGAAGCCATTCCCACCGCTACCACGGACAGACTCAAGGATTACCAAAAGGACATTGCCAACACAAAGAAGACCTTGGCTGAATTTCGTGCTACGCTTGAAGACATATATGGTGACCATGAGAGTGGCAATACCACCAGTAATGTTGAAACCATCAACAAGGGTGCGGATCGAATGACTGCAAAAGACGTGCCTTTCTTTCAATGGAGCGGATCAACAGTCAAGGACACCAAGAAGATCATATATGACACTGTGGACCATTTTTTGAGTGACTTCAAGAAGATCGTCGAGGCCAACACCAAGAGCACTATTGACAAACAATGGTCAAACTGGCTTGCTTTAGCTTTTCCCCATCATCTCGACCTATGGTACTCACAGAAACTGGAAGGTCGCAATTACAAGTGGGACAAGGTCTGTCGAGTCATCAAGCGCAGATTCCAGGCACAAGATACAGAGCTCACAAAGGCTACCGAGGTATACAATATGACTATGCAGCCTGGTGAAGATGTTGTGGAGTATGGTGATCGCTTCCAAAATGCTGCTCGTGAGGGTGGATTACAAGATGACCAAGGTCTTGCAATGCGTTTTCTTGCCTCTCTTCAGGATCATATTCAAGAAAATGTACAAGTCGTATGGCACTCAAGAAACCGTAAACGCAAGCCTAAAAATCTGGAGGAGATTCGTCGTGTAGCAAGTATGGTATCAGTCAACAAGCGTGGTGCACGTGTCGATAAAAGTGAGCAATACTCACAACGTCGCAAGTCGCCCAAGCCCAAACAGAAGCCATCGTACTGGTGTCCACATCACAAACGCATGGTCGAACACCGTCCAGAAGATTGCAGGGAGAAGGCCAAAGCACAAGGAAAAGCAAAGACACTTGCCGAACAACGTTATGCCAATGGTGAATGTATTCATTGCGGTGCAGAATGGGAGAAGACCCATCGTTGTCAAGAGTATCGCGATGCACACAAGAAGAAAAAAGAAGCCAAGCTAGCCAATTTGCGCCTCAACGCGATGACTGTGGATTCGACCCCTGATGAGTCTCAACCTGAAGAGTGTCACCCTGCTGACGACGCACTTCATGACTTTGACCAAGATATGGCCGACCTCGATAAACTTGCAGCCGGTAAGCAATTGGGCAATACTCAAAAGCACCATGAATCAGAAACGCTAATACGTTCACCCATTCTTATACAGAATAAACGCTGCCTAGCTCTCATAGACTCTGGTGCAGAAATATCTGTTTTGAATAAAAGATTATGTGATGATAATAACTGGTCCATTAATCATGTGGATGGGAATATTTGGTATGCCGGTAGTGGAGATGCCCGTCCAAGAATTGGCACCACAGCACCTTTACAAATTAGCTATAATGGTCATAAACCAGTGTTCAGCTTTGAGGTTATGAACCTTGCACACGATGATGTGATCATAGGCAAAGACCTAATGCCACTAATCGGTATTGCTCTTACTGGGTTAGCTTTTAAATGGGATGATGATAACTCGTCTTTAGATTCGACATCCACTTTGGACATGGTTGAACAAGAACACAATGAGCCTAATGATTCCCCAGCAGGCACACCTAACGAGCGGCATGAATTTGAACATCAAGTACGCCCTTTTATGGAAGCCAATGCACGCATTCCAAAAACATCATACTGTAATCTGGATGAATCAGTGATCGAGCTTCCTACTCCAGGCGTTACCTCTTCCCATCATCGTCAATATCCTATACCATTCAGTCTAAGACCTGCTGTCGATGCTGCCGTCAAGAAATGGTTGGATGATGGTGTCATCGTTAGAGC
>JNEU01000597.1:0-21571 GCA_000697475.1 Lichtheimia corymbifera B2541
CCAGTGCATTTTGCAAAATGCCCTAGTGCATATTGACTATTTCGAAATGCCCTAGGGCATTTCAGTTCTCAGTGCAGATGTCAAAACGCCCTAGGGCATATTAGGCTAGATACATTATCTGTCTTCCCAGGCATATTAGTCATCATGTGAAAATATATAGTATATGTAATAATATGTACCACGTGAATAAAGCAATGAAACACCGATATCGCCATACCATTACCAATACAAGTAGTGTGATCTGATGAGAACAACTTTACATAATATATATTAGTCATCCTGTCTCCAATGGGAGATGAATACTAAGTTAGGCTAGTAGTAGCAGTCATCATATGATGCTTGTGATGTATAAGCATGTGAATCGTGTAAGTGGTAAATTATACCTTACATAATACAATATTGGTGTTTAGATATATATATGGTGATGGCATAAGCGATTTGCAATATCGTATTTATATTTTCTTTCTTTGCCATATTCACAATGAACAACGATATGACTTCCGAACGCTCGTGGTTGTCTAGAAACAAGTTTCAAGAGCTCCTTGAGGACTATCGCTCATCTTTGATAGCCAAGCGAAGTGCTAAGACCTTTATTAACCAGGCTATGTACAATGACATCAAAGGTTTATTAGAGGTATGGTTGCTAGTAATCAGGCGTTATCCAATTGTGCTAAACATTGCTTGCCTTGGTTAAGGATTCCCACTACTCTCATCAGCGTGGCAAAGCATTTTCATCCTGGGTGCGAAAACATTTCAAGCTAACCGTTTTTGCGAATGGTATCACTATCGTTACTCCTCTTGATGACGAAACAAAGACGATTGCAGTCGAGGAGCAATTGTACAACACCATCACCCGTGCGCATGAAGATTGCGGTCATGGTGGTAGGGATGCCACTGTAGACAAGGTATGATGCTTATGGCCTACGCTCCACTATAATAGATTATGCTTACAAATGTATTGAAAATGCCTATGTAGCTTAAGGGCTACGCGCATTGTCCGCAGAGATTTGTGCAACTTGTCATTAAGCATTGCAACATTTGTGCAACGACCACTGCGCCCAACGTTACCCAGAGAGCTGCACAAGCAATCCGTGCTTCGTCATTTTTAGAAATTGTTCAGGTATGATAGTATTTTGGATGGGCACCTTCATACTAATTGTACTATAGATGGATCTGATTGACTATGGTGGAAGTGACACTCGCGATGGTCTACCACGCTATATACTCCACATCAAGGACCATCGATCGAAGTTCTCTTGGGCGTATTCCCTTCTCCGAAAGGAATCAAGCGACGTTGGCAAGAAATTGCATGACCTTTTTTGTCTTGTTGGCCCTCCAATCTTTTTGCAAAGTGACAACGGTGGCGAGTTCACGGCACAAGCAATGGTAATAATGCCAATGAATGATTTACAATGAGTCGCTAATAGTATATGTATTCAGAAAGATGAACTGCAATCCAACTGGCCTTCCCTTCGCTTTATAAATGGTCGACCACGTCACCCTCAATCGCAAGGCCTTATTGAGCGTGGTAATAGAACGTTGGTGCAGAAACTCAACGCCTGGGTTGAAAATCAAAACGCAACAGAGGAGAACCCCAAGCATTGGTCTGAAGGTCTAGGAATGGTGGTATATGCTATGAATACGTCAAGAACCAGAGTTCTTCGCGACAGCGCATATCGTTATGTGTATGGACAAGATCCTCATGCAGATAATACTATTTACCAAGAGTATATTGACCGCTCCTTAAATGGCGAACATGTCGTGGATGGCGAGGCAGTTGATACTATTCCTGAAATGGTTGAGGTCTATCAAACCGGGGAACATGTCGACGAAACCATCCCTGACAATGGTACCAATACAAGGCTTTCTGAACAAGAACAGAGTATAGATCCTGATGATGGCGGCAATAACGATGATCATAGCCTTGACTTTGGAGATGACAATGGCAATAGTGAAGATTCCAGTATTGACTTTGGAGATGATGAAGCTGAATCTCATGCATCCCACGGTAACTGTTTGTTGTGCGTATGCTACCAGATATAAGGTTTTTAATTGCTACCATCAGGCACAGATATCGATGCAAATACTAGGCATCATTATACCTCTACAGAAACCCCACAAGAGGAGGCCCATCATGATGCTGGCGAAGGTAGCAACTGTAAGCATCTATTAGTGGTATGTATATGCAATGAGTGATTTACTAATAGCGCTTTAAAAATAGCGAACAATGAATCTGGTGATACCATGACAGCTCCATTTCTCGAATTGCGTGATGCTAGCGGCCGTGGATTGATGACCATTCCTATTGAGGAGGCGGACGGCTTTCGTGACTTTTATCATACCAGCTTTCGATCCAATGTTCGACGTGCCTTCCGAATTGATACCAATGGCGAGCGTGTACCAGTGGATCTGGATGATATTTTACGCAGTGATGATGATCATGGTATTGCACCTCCTTCACCTGTGTCGTATTCAAGCACGGAACCAGTGACCAGAAACACAGAGTTTGATGGCAACACACATCCAGACCACTTTGCAAGCAATGATGAAGTTGAAGATGATGGCAGTGTCAGTGACGTATCGACCACTCGCCATAGTGCGATTCGGAACGCTGCAGCAGCACATTACGACAACAACGTAGAATCGATTCAACAGCAGTAAGTCAAATTTAAAGACCACCCTTACCCTATGCTCACATTGTGTTATATAAAGACTGCTTGCTAGGCAACCACCAGTTCCAGAATATCACGTTGGTGACTATGTTGGAGTGCTTATTGACAATCGTGATCGTAGCAAGCGTCACCCAAGATACCTACCATGCGTTGACTATGACATTATAGTCAGGGAAAATACCGCCCCTAAATACAAGGTTCGATGCAAGCATGGTTTGATTCAAACTGCCTATCATGGAAGGGAGCTCAAAGATTTCACCCATCATGAATTTCACGAATTGGAATCGATTTCAAGCTCACCCATCGACGACAACACGCCAACAATTTCTGTTCGAGAAGCAGCAAGGTTGACTCGTGAATCCCAAGCAGCACCCGTACAGCAAGTTTGCAATTGCACTACCGGATGCAAGACCAATCGCTGCCCATGTCGACGCATCGACCAATATTGCAATGATGGTAGTCATCGGGGAACAGAATCCAGTTGTTCGAATTCCCATAACAGACATAATGCCAACGGCCGTAACAAAAGATGCAGGACAAACCCCCAAAGTCGTATTGGCTATCGCCCCATCACACGTTCTCTTTCAACACGAAGAACAAGATCATCGAGGCAATGAGCAGAGCACGTTCAGTATAGTTGGTATAGTGCTGTCAAGTGTAATACTTACAACATTATCTTCTTTATATATAAATAAATAGCAGTCCCAATTATATCTTTGACTTGTGAACATGTATTCATTTTATGTTTTCTATCATGACTGCCTTTTACATTTGAGAATAGGATAATATCAAAATTACCGTCAATAGAGCGAATGAAATGAATGCCATTTTCACAACACATTAAAGGTTTATAATCATACATGCATTGGAAACAAGTAACAGTATTTTATTTGCGAATAGAGGTGTCACTATTATAAAATGATGAATGGCTATCTGTAGTATCAATATGCCCTAGGGCGTTTTGACATCTGCACTGAGAACTGAAATGCCCTAGGGCATTTCGAAATAGTCAATATGCGCTAGGGCATTTTGCAAAATGCACTGGTTTCGAAATGCCCTACAACATTTCCACATTATACTAAATCCATGGAGATAGCGAAGCCGAGACTGCACGTATGCGTTGCACAACAGCAATCAACATGTCTCTTTGTTTCTTCTGCAGCTTGATGGTGAATCTTTTTTCGGTAAATGCTTTTCTTTCCTGGTTCATTGTTATTTCCCTCTTTCATCCAACATCTCCTTCTCTCGCATCGTCAAACATACGGCCCAACTTTCTTCATTTGGCTGCCTGCCGAGATTTGGCTTTGTCGATATACCGTCATCAGCTCCATTATGCTCCCTAAAAGCCATGGAAATACAACACAACATACACACATTACGCACGCTTTTTTCTCCTTGCCTTACGTATGGGTCAATGACACTTTGTATCAATGCTTTGATCATTATCAGCAACAGGGAAAGAAAGGAGATGGATTTAGGGATGATGATGATGTTGATGATCAGCACTCTTCTATTCCATTCCAATCATGATCTCCATATGACTCAATTTTGACGGCTGGATTGACGTTCGTGATGTTATGCTTCTATATTAATGCTGTCATTTAAGAGAAACTCAAAGTCTATCATACATTGCTGATCGTTTATACTTTTGTTAGCTGCAGGATTATCACCATTGTTCTCCAAAAAAGCTCACGCACATACTCTATGTCTATGCATATGCGAGATTAGGTATCGCCTATGTCGAGTCCCTTGATCTCAGGAACAAGCACACACGTCTCCCTGGGTCCTTTTTTTTCGCTTCTTGGCTTTTTCTTTTCTCCTAAGGAATCGGCCAAGACCAGCGTTGTGGCCGCATTGGGCAATGGCAAACAACACCCTACACCCATACGGGCGACAACACTGACTCAAAGGGAGTCTGACATGAGAGAGAGGAAGAGGGAGGATATCCAACCAATGATAGGGGAATGTTTAAAAAATGAGGAGAAGTGTATTCGATAGAGTAGATGGCCACTGGCACTCACACACACATACCCCATGAAGAACCTCCTTTCCATTTGTAAGGGTAGCCACCACAACAATGGGCCATGATCATGACCTTATCCAATAATCTGTTTACATAAAAACTCATTGTGCACGTTTTTTATGTTCCCTCTCTCTTTACAAATCCTCGATGCTATTTCAATGATTATACCATTTGGAAACAACTCATTATCCCCATCTTCCTTTTCTGTGCAAAGCAGCGGTACCGTGACATCTGGATCGAAGGAGATGTTATCACAACGACACACATGCCCAAGTATGACGCGGCAATTCATCCAAGGTCCCTGGTGGGCATCACTTTATCGCCGTGGTCTTGTTCAAAAGAGCAATATCGACAAAAAGGAGATCTATTACTCGCCACCTACCACACGCATCGCAAGCAGTGTTCATTTGGTATCACCCCATGTGGGTCTTTTTAGCTGGATCCGTCAACCGATTAATTGGATGCGTCAATATCAAGATCCGACATGCGAATCTTTTCCAGAGACGTCAGAGGAAGAGGATGACGTCATGTCACCATCATCCGCGTATTCATCGTTTTCCACATCAACGATATCAACCAACTCAAGCGTTAGCACTGTTGAAGATGAACTTGCCGATCATGATAGCGGCTGTGAGCTAAAATCACCTGCAAGCGTATATTGTGGTGATGACCTTGCAATGCCCTTTGACAAGCAATTGGACTTGGATCCCGCGCCAACAAGATCGTGGCCGCCAGAATCCCAAAGCTCGGTTATTACGCAGGTCGTACAAGAGCTGAGTCCACAGTTGGCTGATGCATGGCATAAGCATGAAATTGCCATGAAGCAGTATCGGCAACAATATCCCATTCCTCCAACTCAACGTCGAAAATATGCCAAATCATCTAAAAGACGACGTAGATCACCCATGACCGCACCTCCTCGTGCTACTCCTTCATCCTTCTCCTCATCAACAACATCAGGTGGTGGTGCCACCACAACCCGTAGTCAGCAATTGGTGGATCTTGCTCGAAGTGCGCTGGTATACTTTGAAAATGCTTATGGTCATATACCAGATGGCATGTTGCCTATGTTACGTGAAGCAGCTGCATAATGAAATTACGTTATGCCAAGGTTGAGACTCCTATTATCTGTATGTGTGCTCTCTCCCCTTTCCTTATTCATCGTGTATCGGCCCATCTCTCGGTTCATGTATGGCTTGTAAATACTCCAAGATCCACAATAGCTTAATAAAAGTACCCTATTGAATGATAAAGAAGACGTAATGTTCTTTTTTATTACGGACAGTGATGGATGAATGTGACCCTTATACTTTTTAAAAGTAAGATTCTATTGACACATGATGGATGGAATGCAATTTTCTTAAGTCGAATGCGCTTGTTGGAATTGTTTCATGTACTCGATCAACTTTTCAACGTGCTCTTGGGGCATAGCATTGTAGATAGACGAGCGAATACCACCTAAAACACACACCATTTAATATCCATCCATGCCGTTTCCCATTTCCAGCATTGACCTACCAGTAGAACGGTGACCTTTAAGTTGAACCATGTTTCGTTCTTCAGCACCCTTTAAGAATTCCTTTTCAAGCTCTGGGCTATTCATGGTAAACACGACATTCATGCGGCTGCGGCATTGCTTATCGACCGGGCTCTTGAAGAGGGACAAGGAGTCGATGGCTTCGTAGAGTTTGTCAGCTTTGGCCTTGTTACGTTTCTGCATTCCTTCTAGACCACCATTTTGAAGGATCCATTCAAGAGTGAGACCAACCATGTAGATAGCGAACGTGGGTGGTGTATTGTAGAGAGAGTCATTGTCAGCCAATGTGCGATAATCCAACATGAGAGGGCGCACAGGAGGATCATTGAGACTTGCTGGAATGAGATCCTTGCGAATAATGACAAGCGTAACACCAGCAGGACCAAGGTTCTTTTGTGCACCACCATAAATAACACCATACTTTGACACATCCACAGGTCGACTCAAAAAGTTGCTGCTCATGTCTGCTACCAATGGGACACCTTCTGGTACTTTGGGAGGCTCCTGGAACTCCACACCATGGATGGTCTCGTTGTCACAATAATAAACGTATGCAGTGTTGCTAGGATCTGGAGAATAGTGTTGCTCGGTAGGGATGCTGCCAAAATAACCCGTCTGCTTCTTTGCATCAACAACGCGGTTCACGTGCTTGAGACCCACATGTGGCGCCAATCGCTCAGCTTCTTGAACGGCCTTATTGGACCAAGCACCCGTTACAAAGTAATCGGCTGTGATATTGTCAACTGATTTGCCCTCTGCACGTAATGCTGCTTGTTTGACAGCCAACAAGTTATACACCAACGCCGAGAACTGGGACGTGGCACCACCTTGCATAAACAGAATCTCGTAATTGTCAGGGATACCCATCAGCTTGCGCAAATTCGACTTGGTGCGTTCAAGGATCTCGGCAAATGGCTTGGAACGATGCGACAACTCCATTATAGACATGCCGGTGTTGTTATAGTTGAGCAGCTCCTTTTGAGCTCTTGCAAGCACCTCCTCGGGACTACCACCCATGCGAATAGAATAAGCAACTTGCACACCTCACCCATTGTTTATAATAAAGACTTACATTTTAGCTGGACCAGCACCAAAGTTGTAAACAGTATCCATCGCGTGGAATGGGTTGATTGATGATAAAAGAAGAGATAAATCCAAAAGTAGATCTTGGGTGGTGTGTTCTAATCTCTTGCAAACTGAGATTGATTATACTCCGACGTCTCTTGTGTCATTGTGATTGATCCTTGCTTTTACTCGCCATCATCAACACATATCCCCCACCTCCTCCCTTTATCGTCATTTTTACAAGTGATGGTGCCATATACCATTGGTATCGACCATTGCCAATACAAACAGATTTCACGTGGATCAATCAGTAAAAAGGAAATCATGGAAAAAAAGGTGATGATGCTGAGTAGAAGAGTGGTGCAAAGCAGTAAACAAGTCCCGTGTCGGTCTATTGGAGATTAAGCGCGGCACAAGACTACTTGAACCACACACACAACAATGAATTGCCTACTTTGGTGCCACCACGAGACCATAGAAGAGATATCCAAAAATCAAAACAAAGCATCATTTGAAAGTGTAAGCAGAGCAACAAAGACAAAACAGCCGTTGTGTCTCTTTCTTTTCCTCTTTCAATATCCATTCCACCCCAAGTTGGTAAGCCTTTTTGTGTGTGTGCATGAATAATAAACATCAACTAACATGTAATCCAGACCATCATGTCCACTATTTCTCCAATCCATCCAGCTTATGCAACACAAATGGGCGCTTTACCACCCAACATGCTCACACCTGCATCAGGAATGGCTCCTTATTACCCGGGAGCAGGAATGCCTTATTCAACAAGTATGTATATACACTACATCTATGATAACCTTTTCTAAATACCATTTAGTGCCTTCAATGATGGGAGTACAGCCAGCAATGGGTAATGGAACGCCTTATTATCCGCCACCACCAGCAGCGGTACCACCCACCGTCTACGGGTATCCACAACAAACACAACCAGGCTGCTTGGATCATCCTGAAGGATGCTGTATAGGCCTGTAAGTAGTGCATTATATATATCGATTGCATGACTCTTCTAATTCCACGTGCAGGTTAGCAGGAATGTGTCTCGTTTGCTGCTGTGAAGAAATGTGTTGCTGCTGAACAACGAGCAAGCCGACAACAAGAATACGAAGAGAAGGTCATTTCTTGATCCACATGACAAGAACGACCATTCAAGCATTCCCTATGCATGTAACCATATATAGACTTTTACGACGTGCTGTCAGTCAGTCAACTTTTTTGCTAGAAGAAATAGGATCATTTTATTATTAAACGTGTACAACTTATTTGACGGAAGAATCGTACGTTGGCCACCTCGTGTCTAGAATTGATCCACGTATTGCATACTACTACTTGGGAATTGGCAGTGGTGAGGCGTAGTACAGATTTACATCAACCTGTCAAGTGATATGATGATGTTTCTCGGAAACGGCGTGTAGTTGACCGAAGATCGGATACATATCTCATGATGATCCATTGCCTATTTGTGTGCGTGCATGAACCGATACACATTCTCGTTTCAATGAGTTACACGCTCCGCAGCAACAAACGCAAGAGCGATGATGAAGGTTGAGGCAAAGGCAAGCAATGATAAAAATAGTAAGTGCCATATGACAATATAAACGCAGGCTGAGTCATCCAACAACGGGACCCCTATTGAAAGTAAATTCTTGCTTGTTTTCATTGAAAATGTATACAATGCTAATAAACTAAGGGTATAAAAATGAATGTATGCGGTGCTCATTGTTGTACGCCATATCGCCATGAAAGAGAGAATATATATGTAGGTACAAGATGAGGGGAATGGCGTCGGGAGTGTGTAACATATCTATCCAAAGGTGCTCACGACATGGGCTAATTGCAATAAGCCATCCGAAGAAGAAGAAGACGATGGCGACGAAGATGGTGACGATGTGGATGGTTGGTTGTTTTGATGATGCTGCGTTGATGAAGGTGACGAAGTCCTACTATCTCTTTGTTGTTGTTGCAATGCCATCCCCATGGGCTGTTCATTAATTGATGGTCCAAGGAGTGTAGTGGGAGCAGGTACCTGATTTGTATTGGTAGCTTCCTCCAATGAGAATGTCAAAGGGCGATGTTGATAAAACGTAGCAGTGGTTGTATGATGATGATGATGATGATGATGATGATCCATTTTAGTTATCGGTTGTTGGTGTGGAGATGGTATCGATGACAGCGGATGTAAGCTTGAATTTGGTAATTGTGAATGGGGATGATCTGACAGCGATTGCTGTTGCAATGATGCTGATAATGCCGACAAATCATGCTGCTGTTGTTGTTGTCGCTGACCTGCAGCTGCTGCAGGGGATGAAGGTGATTGTGAACGACCCATAGAGTGATCTGGAGAAGCAGTGGATAGCGGTGGAGGTGGTGGTGATGATGATGAAATACGTGAAAGACGATAGTTGTTGAGATGTTGGTCAATGGTTAAAGGTCGTTCCACACCAAAAGGATCGGATCGGATACGATGATGTGCATGTAATCTGGGACGTCGTCGATTGGCAGCATCATCATCCATGACATTGGTAGCAAGTCCAGCATTGCCTCGTTTATGAGATCGTCGTGATTTGGGTGACATGTGAGTACGATAATGTTGCATCATGTTGTCTTGGCGAGAGAACCGAGATTGACAACCAGGAAATAGACATGGAAAGTTCTTCTCCCCGGTATGGATACGATTATGCCGTGCCAAATGCCCACTGAACAAGATATCCCATATAAGCATACATGCTGTTTAACTATCTACTTGATTCATATACCTTGTAGTAAAGCTCTTGTTGCAGCCAGGCTCGGTGCAGTGATACTTGCGTCGGCTTGTATTGCTGGTGGTGTCGTTGTTACCACTTGCTGTTGCTGATCGTTGCTGACGATACGACGTCCATTGCGTAGTATTCATTGTCGAAGAGGTTGGGATGGGCGTTGCTGGTATAGCTTGATTGTACATTACAGGCTGATGCGGGTTGGCATTGGGTGGTGAAGGGACTGTAACATGGTGTTGTTGTTGTTGCACGACGTGTGGTGGTGTCGGCGTTGCTCTTTTTTGGAGGTGTTGGTGGTGGTGGTGATGATCAGGAGCAGTTGCTTCATTATTCAGCAGGCTGACTTGACGACCAGATGAATCTGTGACTGAGAGAGCTTCAACATTCTTCATAGTAATCTAATCCTTTCAAATCAAACAAGAGTGAAAAGAGTGAAAGAATAGAAACCACAAAGCGAGATGGGAAAAAAAAAGAGAGGCACAAGAGAGAGAACCTGCAACCAATGAGGATGTTGACCTCCCCATTTCCCTTTGTACTACCTTCCATTATGACTAAACCCGAGGGTTGCCATTGACCCTTAATTCAACACTTTATTTCCAATACCTTTTTTCTTTTGCCTTGTAATGTTTATATAAATATGCACTTGTGTTGATGGATTACTATCACCAAAAAGATGCTGTCGTCATGGCAACCGAATATGGATGTGGGAAGCCATATTTGTTGAAACAAACGAGACGAGTTCAGGGCACATTTCCGGTGCATATACCGCGGTAGGGCGCTTAGCTAACCCGTTGTACATAGGTCCGAGAGCGCGGTTCGTGGGTCTTCCTATTTGTGTATTCATCCTCACACAAAAAAAAGTCGGGGATGTCCTTCATAGCTTTATTCTATTCTGAGAGAGGCAAGCCCCAATGTAACATCGTTACGACACAATTGGGCTAGTGCATGGTGTGTTGGAGATAATGCGATGTCCACGTCGTCCAATAAGAATAGAGCGCAAGGATCGACCAATATGCACCTAAACATCCTCTCACCTTTTTGCTTTGAAAAATAATAGCAACCACATGGATTACATCAACGTTTGCAAACATATTAACCTGTCAGTGATGAGCTTAATCCATCACTACGTAGGCGTATGACACGAAATGTCTCATTACATATGATGTCAGCAGCAATGGGCCAGCACCATCCTTCATCAATGACGCTTTGCTAACAAAAATACACACATCATGTGCGGTTTATTAATGAGCTTCGGCATGCAAGATACATGGATCGGATCTAAAATGCAATCATACCATTCCCATCATTCTTCTCAGGATGAACTTTTAATGCTGCAATAATAAAGGGTTTGCAATGTAAGCGTATACATGATAAATTCTACTACTGGTTGTTATGGGGTGAAATATACATCGTGGCAGGTCACCAACGAGTGTACATGGTATTATTTGATGGGAGAAGGAAATAAGCATAATGATGGTGATGATGGGTGAATGTTAAAGCTCTCGTGTAATGTAAAAGCAAAGAGTTTCCCTCCCCCAAAGAAAAAATCGATATACTCGTACCACCATTATGAGACATACGATGCGGGGAATTTGCTATCCCGTCTCAATCCACACAACATGATGGTCGTTGGCTTGGTCTTTTGTTTTTCACATACACAAGAGAGCGGATAATAGGTGAAGCGGTCTAATATGGCAATTCACCGAGGATACTGCTTCCTAAATGAGCACCACATTTGAAGGCAAGCCATCATTGCAATAGGGTCAGCGCCACAATGCATGCTGAACATTCATATGTCAGCGCCTCAACAATAGTAACTTGGGGTATATACCTCCCTGGGGCGATGAAAGATCATGTCCCTGGATTACATAGCCTACATGGTTGGAAGCTTGGTTTCCTTCAAAATCCTGCAATAATGTGCAACATCGACATCTTGTGCCTGTACAAATAGGTTGTCATCAAGAAGTTTATAGTTCCAGGTCCACGTTTTCTATGGTTAACACACGGGATTGCTTTCGAAATTGATGCGTGAGAGCATAGTGTAACAACATCCAGGGTAGGCAATAATGGAAACATGAGTCGAAGGATTGTGGTCATCTTCGTTTATTGAGCATGACAATATCTCTTTAATTATTAGTGACTGTAGTACTAGCTTGTTAGATGCTTAGCCCTCGTAATGGGACATCATGGCCCTCTTGTACATGCGTACTGGTAACATCCTTGATCCATCTTCCGATATATTTCCAAATACATGCTGATCATGTCCTTGGTACTTGTGCATACGCTCGCATGGGTGACTTTTTCAGCAAGTATACAACGTGAGCACGGCACCTTTTGAGCCAACATCTTTTGTCCTTGAAACGATCCTGGAGCAAAAGCCACTATCACTATTTTTCTCCCGTCAGTGTTCCTGGGAGGTCCATTTGCAAAATGGATGCTGTACCTGATACCTCTTGAAATAAACCAACATCTGATAGTAGATTGCTTGTCTGGACCGCCTGTACCCCGCTATTATGATCGCCGAATGATGAATGGTTCACTCCTCGGTTGGTCCAATCTCCTTGCATACATTTTCCCCATTGATGATCCTTTCTTCACAACGTATTGCAGCGGTAACCATTGCGCTTGCTTATCCTTGCGATGATCGCCTCCAGGTTGCTCGGTCACATAGTCTTCCATGTTCCTTGTTCATTGATCCAATCCATCACTCATCTGCGAAGAAAAGTGATCCTCCACAAACATATGCTCTGCCTACAATAAGCAATTACACAACATGATGAATACACTGCATCGACATCCACTTTATCCTCTTTTGTACCTTTCACGACCCATATTCTGATGCTGCTTTGAAGTTGACTTTTGGTGGATGGTTGCCTCTGTAGCCGGTGGGATCAAAGTACGCCTTTCTTGTAAAAAGACTTGTCATCGAAGACGTTTCACCTATCGTTGTATCCATCATTGTGAGCCACAAGTTAAAAACATGCCACCCCCTTTCCTTTCCAGCATACCAAAGTACTTTGAGTCTGTGGACAAGTTGAAGAGAGTGCAACAGGTGCTCGCTAAAGGTCCATACAAGCTTACTAACGTTAAAAACAGTCAGCTTGGGCAACGAAAGAAGGTAGTCCTTTTTACCTACATGCAGTGGTTCAACGAGGTTCAAGTCATGCGTGGATCGTAGTTACGGGATGAGGAAGAAAACTATAGGCCACGCTCCAGAATCGAGAGTTGTTATACACTAAATGAACAGCTCACAGTTATTGTCATGTACGTTCACGATTGGAGTAGTCGTACCTTGTGATGCGTAAAGGAATAACCAGTGACGATGTCCCCTGACACCGCGTTTTTGATATTATGCAAATGACATCAGTCTTGTTACACGGATCCAACTGCACTTGACAAGCATCACCACGTCCCCATCGAAAAGGTCCCTCTCTCCAATATGGCCCTCCTAGTCCTTCACGCCTAGCCACATTCAATTTAGAATATAATTTCATTTCTTCCCATAAACACAGTCGTTGTAAATCTCCTGAATCTATGTATGCCTACATACGTGATAAAAATTTTAGTTCTATTTGGTATCTTTTTAGAGCGGGATCGAACGTGCTATCATACAATCCAACGTGAAATGAGCGGTTTTTTTTTTGTTTGTAGCATCGTCTACTGTGATGAGCACTTTATGCAGATACAAAAACTCCGCTCGATGCTTCCAGTATAGAAGCAGAATGTGCCAAGCCTATCGCCTATGTAGACCTTTACGTGCAAATTGGATCCAACAGCTGTGAAGAATATTCCAAAGTTGAGTAGTGTATATCCCTTCCAGTAGGAACCCCTGCATCCGCATTGATGTGTGGTGTATACGACGATCGGGAGTGATAGAAGAAAAGAAGCTTCTAAGCTGGCCATTCTATTTTCCTTTAATGTGTCAGCTGATGCTACACCCCAAATACGTGTCAGATATACAATGAATACAACCACATGGCAGATGACTTTTACAAGCAAATTACATTGGCTTTCGTGATGATTGTTCTGCTGTTATCATGTTTGTTGTTGTTTCATCACGCTTGTCTCAAAAGTTGCTACTATTGTACATGATTTTGATGATGATATAAAAGCGATGAGGATTAAACAATGTCGTACCTTTTTACTGATTATACTCTTTTTTACCCCCTTGATCTTTGAACAAAGAATATGCTTTTGCGGATGAATTCAATATTGCGTGTCGATGACATGAAGCCACCACCACCTCCATCCCCTGAATCCAACACGCCGAAAACCAATAGCGTTGAACATGGTTCGTATTGTATTATTGGTAGAATCATCCACCCTATCGATGACTAAAAACGTAACGTGGGCATAGTACTAGCAAAAAAGAGTCATAATGGTCACCTCCATCTTGTTGATGTAGTGGACTTTATTCTTCGAGCAAGGAAGCTTTCGACTCAAGCATCGCCACCAGCACCATCATCTTGTTTATCCAACAAATACTTGGGTAAAGCCGTTTGGGATGATAAAAAGTCCTTTCTTGTTGTATAACAATGGGTCATTTCTAGCAGACAAAGAACCATCAATACCAAGGATTGTCATTCCAACCGCCCCACCATCACCTGATCACGAGGATATTGTCATATCAAAGCAACGTGAAACCGCAGCAATATATCGCACAGCACCACAACGGTCATTGTCTTTAACCCATGTACCAAATCCGAGTCGACCTACTGCCCCTCAGCGTAGATCCACAATTAGTGCTAAAAGTCTTCAACCACCATCACCACGATTATCTCGACCCACCTTACATGGCTATGGTAGTAGCACTGATAGCTTGGGTGCACCAACATCCATTCGATTGCTTGGTCCAGAACCTTATATTGATCTTAATTCAACCAAGCATCATACGCCCCCAAAGAATAGAAGACCGTCCGCTTATTCATCTTTCTCAGCATCATCATCCTCATCATCGTCATCGTGTTCCTCTTGTTCAATCGAACGCAAAAAGAGCATCAATGATAATAGTAATCGTCACGAGCATAAAAGAGTAGCCTTCAAAACGACATCATCACATGCCACCACTGCTGCAGCACCATCCAAAGCACTTCCACCTACGCCGTCACCGTCACCGCCCTCTAATATGATAGCGAATACTCGGTAAGAACTAGAACACGTGCGTGGATGATCGGAAAAGGAAGCTAATACAAGGGTATTCTACTAGTAATAGATCATTGAAAAGTCGAGTGTTCCAATCCCTTTCCGATAAAATAGTATTTGAAAATGTGACGAAGATGGCACGGTATCAGCCATCCATTGTTAGAAAGGTCAAGCATGTTGTACGAAATACATCAATAAAATGGTAGATGACAAGAAAGGATAAGGATGTTGGCATTTGCATGGAAAAGAATGGAACATTCATGCCGCTTGAATTTTGAAAGGGCGCGTAGCGGCGCGTGTATACAGGGTAAAAAGTGCATCACTTTATCACACGGTTTTCTTTTTTTCCCTATTTCCATTTTATTGAAACCTCTATTTTCCTTTCTACAACTATGGAGCACCGTGAAGGCATCTCGACTAAACCACACGATTGGTGTATGATCCCTGCTGGCAACCTCATGAAGCAACAGCAAGTCATTACAATGTAGGTCACCATGGAGCAAAAAGTGTACTATGCACGTGGACTTACTTATGGGTGGAAACAGTGATGGCTCATTACCAGTGGAAGAAGCATGCAAGATCTTGATCAAGAACAACATTTCATCAGCACCAGTATACGACAGCCGGAATAATCACAATGGCAAGGTCACGGAATACGTGGGCATGTTTGACTATGGTGACGTTATTGCCTATATCTTGTTGGTGTTGATGGACCAAATGCCGCCTCATATGCAAGAACCTTCTGGAGATGATGATTTATCCGAGGTGACCGATCTTATTCGACGTGCTGTTGAAGGGCAAGCAGTCCCCGTGAGATTGGCCAGTGGTAAGAAAAGAGAGATGGAAAGAAAAAATGTGCACGTGGACTCACTGGATGAAAATTTAGACCTGTCACGAAAGAATCCTTTTTATTCGATCCTTCCAGAATCAACTTTGATATCAGCGATTGAGGAATTTGCATGTGGCACACACAGAGGTATAATGGCAGAGGCACCTTTTTGTATACTTTTTATTGAGTATTCCGGTTAAATAGTTTGTGTATTGGAGCCATCGGGTGAAGTCAAGGTATGTCATTGAGTGTGTGTGGGAAACGTGTGTTTTGAAAAGGAATTTCGGTTGGGGGCAGTAACAGCTGACAATGTTAATGTAGGGCATCTTGTCGCAATCCACAGTCATTGAGTACTTGTACAACAACCGCAAACAATTCCCGACTATTGAGAAGCTTTTGGGACAAACGGTAAGATTTGCGTTTGCGCGCGCGCGCGCCACCGCGTGATGCAATCGCGCGGGAGATTGGTCTTTTTTTGTTCAATCCCGCATTTGTCTCATTCCCTTTTTTATGCTCATGTAGCTACGTCACCTGGGATTGGGTGAAACAGATGTAATCAGTGCAAATGCAGACGCACGAGTATTGGATGCGCTTTCTATTATGAGTAAGTATATGGAGAAGGGCGGGAATGGAGCCAAAAGAGAAAAAGGAAAGCAATGGTCGTGTTGTTATCAGATCACTCATGAAATTTACACGCATAGGCCAATATGGGGTATCATCGGTGGTGATCACTGGAGCAAATGGTGTTGCTTTGGGAAACATTAGCATGACGGATATCAAGGTAAAGTGTGCAAACAACAAAGCGGGATAGTAATAGCATGGGAGAGGGAGAGGGGGTGAGAATCGACATGCATTAGCGCATGTGAATTGGTACATTTCCACGCATAGCTAATGTGTCCTTTGTTCAACAGCATGTGATGAAAGGTTTCAAGAAGAGCCTCTTGTGGATTACTTGCTTCCAATTTGTTAGCATGGTACGCACTGAACAAGGAATTGAAGATGGACAGGTACCGTACATTGATGAGAAAAGGAAAACCAGCCGGCAGGGTGAGACTTACGCATGATTATACCAATAGGATCGCTTGCCCGTGTTTGATGTACGATTGGATACCACTTTGGGATTCACGATTGCAAAAATGCTAGCTACAAGAGCACATCGTGTGTGGGTATCGGATGATATGGGTAGACCAATAGGTGTTATATCAATGACGGATATTTCTCGAGTGATTGTGGGAAGCACTGGTGCAGAGACGAGTCATTATCCACGACGAGCTAGCTTAGCAACAAGAAGAGATCTTGAATAAATGTATAAATACATCAGCATATTAGTTTTTTGGGGTAGGGAATAATGTGGTGGAGGAGGAGAGACAATACTGTAGTAAAGGAACGATCGACAATAGAGTGATGATGAATTTTCTCAAACAAGGTCATCCCTTTTACCAATTTTGGGAAGAAGCACAACAGTGCGTGAAGGTTAAGGATATGTTTTAGCAAAACAAGGCAGGGCATATCATGTACATGGCACAGCACAGCTCATCCATTCAGTTTCAAACTGCAGAGTCGACAAGAGAAAACTCAGCCCTGATCTTGGTGTTCCTTCCTGCACCCAACTTTTTTTTCTTTCTCGCTTCGTCATTATTACCCCTCGTATCTTTTCCCCTTTTCACTTTTTTGCCACCGGGGGGTACTTGATTTCTAGTTTACTCTTCTTCTTTCTCCTTGTTTTCTTCAGTTTATACCTGTTCTTATTCCACGCTCCAAAAAAGAGCTCTCTCCATTCCTCTGATTGTATATATGTTGTAGGGCATTTCGAAACCAGTGCATTTTGCAAAATGCCCTAGCGCATATTGACTATTTCGAAATGCCCTAGGGCATTTCAGTTCTCAGTGCAGATGTCAAAACGCCCTAGGGCATATTGATACTACAGATAGCCATTCATCATTTTATAATAGTGACACCTCTATTCGCAAATAAAATACTGTTACTTGTTTCCAATGCATGTATGATTATAAACCTTTAATGTGTTGTGAAAATGGCATTCATTTCATTCGCTCTATTGACGGTAATTTTGATATTATCCTATTCTCAAATGTAAAAGGCAGTCATGATAGAAAACATAAAATGAATACATGTTCACAAGTCAAAGATATAATTGGGACTGCTATTTATTTATATATAAAGAAGATAATGTTGTAAGTATTACACTTGACAGCACTATACCAACTATACTGAACGTGCTCTGCTCATTGCCTCGATGATCTTGTTCTTCGTGTTGAAAGAGAACGTGTGATGGGGCGATAGGCAATACGACTTTGGGGGTTTGTCCTGCATCTTTTGTTACGGCCGTTGGCATTATGTCTGTTATGGGAATTCGAACAACTGGATTCTGTTCCCCGATGACAACCATCATTGCAATATTGGTCGATGCGTCGACATGGGCAGCGATTGGTCTTGCATCCGGTAGTGCAATTGCAAACTTGCTGTACGGGTGCTGCTTGGGATTCACGAGTCAACCTTGCTGCTTCTCGAACAGAAATTGTTGGCGTGTTGTCGTCGATGGGTGAGCTTGAAATCGATTCCAATTCGTGAAATTCATGATGGGTGAAATCTTTGAGCTCCCTTCCATGATAGGCAGTTTGAATCAAACCATGCTTGCATCGAACCTTGTATTTAGGGGCGGTATTTTCCCTGACTATAATGTCATAGACAACGCATGGTAGGTATCTTGGGTGACGCTTGCTACGATCACGATTGTCAATAAGCACTCCAACATAGTCACCAACGTGATATTCTGGAACTGGTGGTTGCCTAGCAAGCAGTCTTTATATAACACAATGTGAGCATAGGGTAAGGGTGGTCTTTAAATTTGACTTACTGCTGTTGAATCGATTCTACGTTGTTGTCGTAATGTGCTGCTGCAGCGTTCCGAATCGCACTATGGCGAGTGGTCGATACGTCACTGACACTGCCATCATCTTCAACTTCATCATTGCTTGCAAAGTGGTCTGGATGTGTGTTGCCATCAAACTCTGTGTTTCTGGTCACTGGTTCCGTGCTTGAATACGACACAGGTGAAGGAGGTGCAATACCATGATCATCATCACTGCGTAAAATATCATCCAGATCCACTGGTACACGCTCGCCATTGGTATCAATTCGGAAGGCACGTCGAACATTGGATCGAAAGCTGGTGTGATAAAAGTCACGAAAGCCGTCCGCCTCCTCAATAGGAATGGTCATCAATCCACGGCCGCTAGCATCACGCAATTCGAGAAATGGAGCTGTAATGGTATCACCAGATTCATTGTTCGCTATTTTTAAAGCGCTATTAGTAAATCACTCATTGCATATACATACCACTAATAGATGCTTACAGTTGCTACCTTCGCCAGCATCATGATGGGCCTCCTCTTGTGGGGTTTCTGTAGAGGTATAATGATGCCTAGTATTTGCATCGATATCTGTGCCTGATGGTAGCAATTAAAAACCTTATATCTGGTAGCATACGCACAACAAACAGTTACCGTGGGATGCATGAGATTCAGCTTCATCATCTCCAAAGTCAATACTGGAATCTTCACTATTGCCATTGTCATCTCCAAAGTCAAGGCTATGATCATCGTTATTGCCGCCATCATCAGGATCTATACTCTGTTCTTGTTCAGAAAGCCTTGTATTGGTACCATTGTCAGGGATGGTTTCGTCGACATGTTCCCCGGTTTGATAGACCTCAACCATTTCAGGAATAGTATCAACTGCCTCGCCATCCACGACATGTTCGCCATTTAAGGAGCGGTCAATATACTCTTGGTAAATAGTATTATCTGCATGAGGATCTTGTCCATACACATAACGATATGCGCTGTCGCGAAGAACTCTGGTTCTTGACGTATTCATAGCATATACCACCATTCCTAGACCTTCAGACCAATGCTTGGGGTTCTCCTCTGTTGCGTTTTGATTTTCAACCCAGGCGTTGAGTTTCTGCACCAACGTTCTATTACCACGCTCAATAAGGCCTTGCGATTGAGGGTGACGTGGTCGACCATTTATAAAGCGAAGGGAAGGCCAGTTGGATTGCAGTTCATCTTTCTGAATACATATACTATTAGCGACTCATTGTAAATCATTCATTGGCATTATTACCATTGCTTGTGCCGTGAACTCGCCACCGTTGTCACTTTGCAAAAAGATTGGCGGGCCAACAAGACAAAAAAGGTCATGCAATTTCTTGCCAACGTCGCTTGATTCCTTTCGGAGAAGGGAATACGCCCAAGAGAACTTCGATCGATGGTCCTTGATGTGGAGTATATAGCGTGGTAGACCATCGCGAGTGTCACTTCCACCATAGTCAATCAGATCCATCTATAGTACAATTAGTATGAAGGTGCCCATCCAAAATACTATCATACCTGAACAATTTCTAAAAATGACGAAGCACGGATTGCTTGTGCAGCTCTCTGGGTAACGTTGGGCGCAGTGGTCGTTGCACAAATGTTGCAATGCTTAATGACAAGTTGCACAAATCTCTGCGGACAATGCGCGTAGCCCTTAAGCTACATAGGCATTTTCAATACATTTGTAAGCATAATCTATTATAGTGGAGCGTAGGCCATAAGCATCATACCTTGTCTACAGTGGCATCCCTACCACCATGACCGCAATCTTCATGCGCACGGGTGATGGTGTTGTACAATTGCTCCTCGACTGCAATCGTCTTTGTTTCGTCATCAAGAGGAGTAACGATAGTGATACCATTCGCAAAAACGGTTAGCTTGAAATGTTTTCGCACCCAGGATGAAAATGCTTTGCCACGCTGATGAGAGTAGTGGGAATCCTTAACCAAGGCAAGCAATGTTTAGCACAATTGGATAACGCCTGATTACTAGCAACCATACCTCTAATAAACCTTTGATGTCATTGTACATAGCCTGGTTAATAAAGGTCTTAGCACTTCGCTTGGCTATCAAAGATGAGCGATAGTCCTCAAGGAGCTCTTGAAACTTGTTTCTAGACAACCACGAGCGTTCGGAAGTCATATCGTTGTTCATTGTGAATATGGCAAAGAAAGAAAATATAAATACGATATTGCAAATCGCTTATGCCATCACCATATATATATCTAAACACCAATATTGTATTATGTAAGGTATAATTTACCACTTACACGATTCACATGCTTATACATCACAAGCATCATATGATGACTGCTACTACTAGCCTAACTTAGTATTCATCTCCCATTGGAGACAGGATGACTAATATATATTATGTAAAGTTGTTCTCATCAGATCACACTACTTGTATTGGTAATGGTATGGCGATATCGGTGTTTCATTGCTTTATTCACGTGGTACATATTATTACATATACTATATATTTTCACATGATGACTAATATGCCTGGGAAGACAGATAATGTATCTAGCCTAATATGCCCTAGGGCGTTTTGACATCTGCACTGAGAACTGAAATGCCCTAGGGCATTTCGAAATAGTCAATATGCACTAGGGCATTTTGCAAAATGCACTGG